>JAOEHQ010036797.1:0-12711 GCA_025447715.1 Asclepias incarnata | reverse complement strand
TCCGGCAGTCCATCTCCGGTCGATCTCCCAAAGTGTGGATCGATACACAGGGAAGAAAAGTATATACAAATTCGTGTAAGGAGAGCATTATTTAAAATCTGGTTCCTTAACAGAGAGAGAGAGAGAGATGGTTGATATGATGATGGTGGGTGAAGATATTGATTGGTATTCAATATGTATCAATTTCAGGGATATACGGTTCTGTTTCTTCAATATGTATAATTATATATGTATAAATCTTATTTATATATGTAATATGTATATTTATAAATTATATATATAATCATTTGACAGTTAGACTTGCTAAGTGACGTGGTAGATGACAAGGCATCATACGTGGCAACACTTAGACACAGTTGTCAGCTGACATTAGGGGTGTTCAAAAAATCCGCAATCCGAAATATCCGGAAACCCGGTCCGAAATTATCCGAAAATTCAGATATCCGGATTTTCGGATATCCGAAAATCGGATATCCGGATTTTCGGATTCGGATATCGGATGAGGTTTTCAAAAATTTCGGATAATCCGAATATCCAAAAATTACATATACATATATACTTGAGATGGGCTTGGACTAAGGTGTTGCTGGGCCTAAAAGGTAAAAGACAACAACAACAACAAAAACTCTATCCCTAATCTTCATTTCATTTTATTCACTGTCCCTACCTAACAGCCTTTTGGCCTTGGCTATTTCCAATCTTCATTCAAGACCTCAACCTGCTGGTAAGCTTAAGCTCCATCAACTATCTTTAATCTTATTCAACTTGAAGAAATTAAATATGTAAGTTGTATTTGAAAAATGTTTACCAGTGTAACACCATTTGGTTTAATTATTCAAGTTTCTTCAAGTTTGCACTTAATTTATGGGTTCTACGAGTAATTTGTCATTATTTGAAAAATGTTTATGATCTATTTGGTTTGTGACAGATATAGCTATATATATATATATATTACATTTACTTTGCTTTTTTGTTTTTTGTTTTTTGTAGGCAACTCATGGATTAAAAAAGAGAAACTTGTTATTGGTGATAAAAAAAAGAAACTTGTTAATGAAAATGACGAGATGGCTGCTACTACTAATGAATTTAAAAGAAAAGTTTTGGATATTCGGATATCGGATGATCAAATAAACTATCCGAAATTTCGGATATCCAAAATTCGGATATCCGAATTTTCGGATATCCGGTTTTGAACACCCCTAGCTGACATGGCTTAACCAGTTACAAAATGGGTTGTAGCCGGTACATTACACTACATAGCCATAAATACAAAGGTTCGTACACTACATATCCACCCGATTAGGTCACTACACTACATAACCATTTGGTCATAGTTGGTTACATTCATATGCCATAATCCCTTTTTTTATTGGGTGAAAAAAGCAACTCCAAACCCCTCTCTCTCTCTCTCTCTCTCTTTCTCATTTCGCCTCTTTCTCCACCATGGCCCACCTTCATGTTTTCTCACATTTTCTTCTCATGAAACTCCCTCCAGAAAATACCCCAGAAATTTTCATTGAAAACCGTTTTCTGGAAGAAAATAAAATGACCAAAAAATGGCACAGAAAACGACCGTTGGGAGGGGCTTACTTTACTCATTAATAGTGAACGGAGTGAACAATAACTTCACTCCTTCACTATACGTATTTAGTATAGGGAACATTGAACAACAATAGTGTTACAAGGGCGGGTTTGGTGTCTTAGCTATGAAGAAGGGGACTTTGGTTCGAATCCCTCTTTTCTAACTTTTTTTTTTCTTTTAATATTTTTGGCTTACTTTTGATGGGCTGAGTAATTATGGGCCACACAAAATTGGAATAAATTGATATTGTGGGCTTAATGAAATAAATAAATATCTATACTTCTATATTATTATATAAAAATTGTAGACCTTATGTTGAAAAGTTACAATTTTTGGATATGCGAAATGTTCAATATGCCCATCTCACTTATTTACATCATTTATCACTTAACTCCTAAAATACATAGATTACCCCTTTACACCACCACCAGTCTCCGCCACCACCACAGCAACAGCATTGCGCAGGTACCCTTTAGTTAATGTTTATAAATTAACTTTTTTTTTGGAAAAAATGTATCTTTTATTATTAAAAAAATGCATTTATTATTATAAAAAATTATTTTCATGGAAAAAGGTTTTTTTGTAAAAAGATTTATCTTTCCCTTGGTCTTTTACGTTTCTTCGGAAATCCTTGGTTTCATCTGACACATTTGTGTAATTTAGGAGTAAAAGTAAGATACCAACACGCACAAACTGATGTCGTGCATTGCGCGGCGAGAACCTTCTAGTTATCATTAAACTTTCGAAAAACAAACATGAATAAAATGACATACCACATGGACAAATAGTGAAATTTACTCTATTATATATTGTATATATAAAGGGTGGTGAGATGTATACTAGTATTTTTGTTCATACAACAGTACTTTATGCATTACACAACTAAATGTACAACTCCTTAATGCATAAAGTACCGGTTTATATATCACTACCCATATATAAACTAGTAAATATTTAGGTAGTGCTAAGCACAACCTCCAGAGATTCAATCTATTGTATGCTCGATATCCCAGTCACCGTGGAGTCTTCTTCACATATCTTTAATTCATGTTCTTTCTCTCTCGAACTCAATCACTACATGGCAAGTTGGTTGCGTCTTGATGTTCAAATAGATGGTCCGCTGGTGGTGCTTGACTGGATACAAAATAAACAATACCCAAATAAGATAAAAATGATTTTGGAAGCGGTGTGCTTTGTCTGGTGGTGGTCATTGTGAAAACATCATAATCATGTCACTTTTAGAGTTTGTTCAGACACATGTTGTGATATTTTTCTTTCCATTGTATCCTTGTCATATTTTTGAGTGTCTAGTCATTTTAAGAAGTCTTGCATCTCTTGGTTCTTATGGTCAATGAGTCATTTCTTTTTATTGTAATTTCTTAAGTTTCGACGTCTTGTCGAAGTCTTTTTTAATAAAATTGGTCGTTAAAAAAACACAACCCTCATAAATTGTGATTAGGGGTGAAATGTTACTAAAACTCCTTGAAATACGTTGAGGCGTAGAAATCGACTGCACATCTAGCCATCTAGGTAACTATATATAGATTTAAAATAAAATATAACAGCAAAGTTAAAATATTTGACATACACATTTTTTTTTCTAGGAAGTACATCTGTACATGTGGTGTTCTTGTACGAATTTTATTGAATTTTTAGGCATGGCAGTTATTTTGTTTCTAAATAAGCTTTCTAAACTAAAAAAAAAAAAACATTACAATTGAAAAAGTGTTTTTGTCATCAAGTTATATCAGAATTATAAATGTGATGCCAAACTATATATGACGAAACATGAACATGAGTCATTTTTTAAGTCAAAAAGTCAAAAAGATAAATGATAACAAGTTTTGATACACCAAACTCTTTTTTCTATATTTTAAATCTGAACATAACGATACAAAATATCAACAAAATATATGACTTATAAATGGAGAATATAAACAAAATTGGAATGTGAAATGTGAACTCAGAATATAAATATGAAATAAACTTATTCAAGGAATGACAAATTTTGGTTCAGCGGCATTGCCTTTTCATATACCTAATTCCAATTTCAGGAAAAACCCATTTTAGGAAAACACATGTCTCCAGTCATGAAAGCATTTTTTGCTCACATCATTCCAAAACCTCAAAGTTTCAAGTCCCCCCAAATACCAAGTACTAATCCATCTAGTGATGGTTGGTAAGTTAATATGAAAATTAATCTAAAATTGTGAAATTACCTATATGTGGACTCATTTGTTAACTTTTAAAAGATATGGCTTTTGATGATGTGTTAAAAATTATGAAATTACTTATATGGGTTTAAAGGGGAAACCCATGTTAGAAAAATCTCTGTCTCCAGTCTTGAAAGTATTTTTTGCTCACATCAATCAAAAACTTTAAAATCTCAAGTCTCCTCAAATAACAAGTACCAATTCATCCAGTGATGATTGGTAAATTAATATGAAACTTAATCTAAAAAATGTGAAATTACTTATATGTGGACTCATTTGTTAACTTTTAAAAGACATGGCTTTTGATGATGTGTTAAAAGCTAATTAAAGTCGTGAGTTATTATTTTTAAGGGTTTTCTAATGAGATTGGTAATTATTAATTCGATACATTAAAATTTGTATTTTTAGGTTAGGAAATTTAGAAACTTAATTTTTAATATATAAAGTATTACTTTTTATACATGTAATAGGATATTAATGACAACCTTAATTAGAACTGTTGTTAACATTTCCTTTATTTTTATATAATTTTTTTTGACGGCATGATTCGGATAAGAAAGCATATTAATACAGTAGTTGGTTAGATTTATATATTATAAATATGATACTTGTGTAATGCAGCAGGAACAGATCATGTAATTTTTTTTTATTTTCATCACTATAGAGTTTTTAATTTCTACGATGATTATCAAGACCGATAGAATAGAGTGAAAAAAATACGACGTTATAAAAACGTAATTGACAAACTCATGTTTTGTTGTATAATAATACTCATAATATATTAATACAGATAAAAGAATTTGAGTCATAGATAATTAACTTATAACGTTTCATACGTTTTTTAAATTAATAGCAACGTAAGTTATTTTATAAATCAGATTTTAAATAGAGAAAAGAATCTTAATCTTAATGTTAATCTTAATATATACTAAAAGACAACTGATCTAACCTCAATTGAGCAATCACAACTCTCGATTTCTCTAAATTCAATTATTAAACATGTGACTAAATTATGTTATTTAAAAAAAAAAAAAGCAACTCGAAAAACACGTAACCAGGGATACAATATAACTATAAAGTCATATTAAACTTGTTTAATTATATAAGTTTAATTATATTTTTGTAGATTAAATGTCATTTTTATTTGGCGGTTGAGTGTGAGTATTAAAGTGGTTCGGTTAGGTCTTGGGAGACGGACTGGGTAATCGTCTGGAAAAACACGGTGGACGGCCGAAGAGTAAAAACAGAGACGGTGGTGGTGGGGTTTGAGAATGTGAAATACTGTGTATATATGTTAGGGTTTAGGGTTGGGAAAATTACATAAAAAGGTAACATATTTACCTAAAATTCCTAATTTAGGTAATCTATTTTGTTTTCATCTATTAAAAGGACTCCATTTTCAAATTTTTCTCAATAAAGGTAACATCGTTACTTTTTAACGGCAAACCTCCGTTAAGTGCCACGTAGGCTTGCCACGTCATTAAAAAAGCTGATGTGGATGCTGATCTGTACATGTATCATCTAAAATATAATATATGTATAGTTATAAATAGTGTATATATATCATATTTATATATATACCTATATAAATTCATGGTTTTGACAATAATAACAAATAAACAAAACATCACACTCCCATTTCAACAAGACACAAATAAACACGAAACTAGAAACAGATTGTATGCCTTCACCTAAAAAGTTTACAAATTTGGCAACAATATGTTACAATCAACCAATAAAAAAAATAAAAAAATTTACAAACAGTCTGCCGGAATCTGAAATGGGAACGATGGCGGCGGGATGCGGCCGGCGGTCTGTTGGCCGGAATCTGAAATGGGAAACAACCGCGACGGCGACGGAATCAGATCCAGACTCTGTTTTGACCTTTAGGAACCCTTGAAAAGTCGATTTGTCGATCATCAAGCGGCGACGGCGGCGATTTGTCGATCCCGCGTTTTCTGGATCTCGGCTATGGTGGGTGGAAAAAAGTCGTTCATCCACTTTAATAGAACAAAAAAGAGAGACTGTTTACTCCATCTTTCAAGTCTATGAAAAGATGAAATCCGAAAAAGGAGAATTTGATTTGGGAGATTTAGTGAATGACCTTCATTGCCGACTTAAAACTAGGACTTATAAAGGTGACCAGATGGATTTCGTTTATATCGATGAGGTGCAAGATCTAAGTATGAGGCAGATTAATGATTACCCTTTTTAAATACATATGCCAAAATGTTGACGAGGGATTTATTTTTGCTGGTGATACTGCCCAAACAATCGCAAGAGGGATTGATTTTAGGTTTCAAGATATACGATCTCTGTTCTATGATGAGTTTTTGAGGAACAAAACAACCGGAAAAGTAGGGAAAGGTCTCGTTTCTGAGATTTTTCAATTGAAACAGAACTTCAGAACTCATGCAGGTGTTCTTGATTTAGCTCAAAGTGTCATTGACATTTTGTACTATTATTTCGCTCACTCAATCGATGTTTTGGAGCCCGAGACTAGTCTTATTTCTGGGGAAGCTCCTGTTTTGCTCGAGTCTGGTAACAACGAAAATGCGATTGTGACTATATTTGGTGGCAGTGGAAAAGGTGGAGAAATTGTTGGGTTTGGTGCAGAACAGGTGATTTTGGTCCGTGATGATTGTGCAAAAACTGAAATTTGTGACTTTGTAGGAAAACATGCCCTTGTACTCACTATACTGGAATGTAAAGGTCTAGAGTTTCAGGTTAGTCCCTTAATCATCCAACTTAATGAACTTGCATTTAAATTAAGATATTATATATTTGTGACAATTTTTTTGGATGTTTGATTTCCATAATTTTCAGGATGTATTGTTGTATAACTTTTTTGGGACATCCCCATTGAAAGACCAGTGGAGAGTTATATATGCATACATGAAGGAACGGGATTGGCTAGATGAGAAGCTCACTCGATCTTTCCCAACATTTAATGAGGCAAGACATAATGTCTTGTGTTCAGAATTGAAACAGTTATATGTAGCTATCACTCGGACAAGACAAAGGCTATGGATATGTGAAAATAGAGAGGAGCTTTCCAAGCCAATGTTTGACTACTGGAAAAACAGGGGTCTCGTCCAGATGAGAAAACTGGATGATTCAGTGGCACAGGCTATGAGGGTTGCAAGCAGCCCTCAGGAGTGGAGGGAGCGTGGTAAAAAGGTAGTTTTGATCTTTTACTGCTATAGCTTTCTTATGATTTCCTTTTGTTTGTGTTTGATTTCTCTACATTCATTTGGATTGCAGCTTTATTACGAGAACAATTTTGTGATGGCAACAATGTGCTTTGAAAGAGCTGGTGACGCAATGTGGGAGAATTTAGCAAAGGCTTCTGGTCTCCGAGCATCGGCTGATCAAATGCGGGGAAAGAATCCCGAAGCTTATTTAGGCTATCTAAGAGAAGCAGCAGGAATGTTCGAGTCTATTGGGAAGCTCGAGTCTGCTGCTTCATGCTTTTGTGATTTGGGGGATTATGAACGAGCTGGTAATTTCTTTTTTCAATACAACCGTTCATTTTATAAATCAAGTATTTGCACCCGTTATTCCACATTTTGATTAAAGGTGGCAAAATGGGTGGGTTAAAACAAGTAATGGGTTAGGTACTTAGGTAAGGTTAACCTGCACACTTTATAAAATGGCAACTCCTGTAAATATCCTTTTGGATTGTAAAGTTTATCCTTAGAATTACTTTGTGTGTGCAGGGAAAATATATCTTTACAAGTGTGGAAAGACTGATGCAGCAGCAGAGTGTTTCACTCTAGCAGGGTGCTATAGTGATGCTGCAGAAGCGTACGCCAAGGGAGATCAGTTTTCAACTTGTCTGTCAGTTTGCAAAAAAGGGAAACTTTTTGATCAAGGCTTGCAGTACATAGAATACTGGAAAGAGCATGTTAATGGTCAAAGCAAAGAATTAGAACAAATTGAGCAGAAATTCTTAGAAAGCTGTGCTCTCGAATACCATGAGCGAAAAGATCATAAGTCCATGTTGAAGTTTGTACGGGCATTTAGCAACATGGAATCTAAACGTGCATTCTTGAGGTCAAAAGACTGCCTTGATGACCTTTTGGTTTTGGAAGAAGAATCTGGTCATTTTCTTGATGCTGCTGAGCTGACGAGGTCATGGGGTGATGTTTTAAAAGAGGCTGATCTTATGGAAAAGGCAGGAAGTTTTGTAATAGCAACTGATCTGTTACTTTGGTATGTGCTTTTTAGCTCGTTATGGGGAAATGGAAATAGAGGTTGGCCATTGAAGCAATTTGCTCGAAAGGAAGAACTTCGTGAAAAAGCCAAGTCACTTGCAATAATGGACTCTGAAAAATTCTCTGCTTTTGTTATAATTGAGCTTACAGTACTCTCTGATAAGCACAGTAGCTTGGCAGACCTGAAAAAACATTTGCAAACTTCGAAGAAACATGAAAGTCTTCGGGGAGAAATCTTGTCAATTAGGAAAATCTTGGATTCTCATTTCCGTGTAAATTCTTCAAAGTATGATTGGGAGGACAGATTACCTATTGATATAGCTACGCATTGTGAGGACAAGATTTTTCAGAACCAAGTTTCTGTAAGAACTCTCATTTTTTATTGGAATTTGTGGAAGGAGCATATCGTGAATATATTCCAAAGCATTAAAAGGGTTGAGATTGATGAACCAAATAAACACGAGGGTCATTTTGATTTCTGTTTGAATCACTTTGGGGTGAGGAAACTTTGCTTAAATGGCAAGACGGTTTACATGCTCGTCAACAAGGATGCTGATTGGATAAGAAACATTAATCAAAAGGCTCTTCATAGGGACGGGAAGCTTCTATCTGTGGAGATCAAGGATTTGGTGTTCGTTATCAGATCTTATTGGCAGTCTGAATTACTTTCCGTGGGTATAAAGGTACTTGAAACACTTGAAGTTCTTCATAAGCTGTCATTAAAACGTTCTTTGTTTCATCAAAGCACATCTGTCCTCCACATTTTTGAAGTATCCAAGTTTCTTGTAGACTGCCAGTATCTCAACGTTACATTTCATTACAAGAAGATGCTACAAAATTTCCTTAAAATCTCTACAACTTATTTTGATATTGTGTTTCCATTGGACTGGCGGAGATCAGTCTCTGAGGACTTACTTTCCTTAAGGGAGACCGATCTTTCTGTCAACTTGCTTGATGAGATTATTCGTCAAGATGTTGACATCAAGGGTGACCTTACTTATTGGAAGATCGGCAGGCTGATGATGATATGCCTTAGTTCCAGAAAACCTTCATCACTTTATCAGCATATCATTGCCGGGCTTCAGTGGAATCCCTTTTGGAAGTCGTTTGTAGAGAAATTATGGAATAGTGGCTTGATAGATGTATATGTTACTCAAGCACTCCAGAATGCTTTGGAAAATACTTATAGAGCTAATTGGAGGCTTCCTGGGTACATGTCACCGCAAAGTTTTGTGTATCTTTTGGATTGTCTTATTTTCACGGCATCTCTTTCTTGCGGGGTCTTTTTTTCTATAAGGTCTTCTTTTGTTGAATGGTTTACACACGTTCACTCAGCTACAACTTTATCTGCTGTCAAACAGATATTTTCGAAGCCTTTGCTAGGTTTTATTCTTGAAGCAGTCCAACAATTTCTCTACAATAAAGCTGATACCAAGTCATGGATTCGAGCGTCGAATATTGATTTATCTTACCATCAAATTCTAGCATTGAAGTTGGTTATAATACTGTCTTTAGTTTGTCTGCAAGCATCAAATTGCTCCAGAACATTACATGATTTGCTTTTGGGGAGAAACAGTATTGCTTCTTTGCTTCCAAATAAGTTTGTGCATAACCTTTTAAGGAGAAGGAAGGGTCAAAACCTGAATTTAAATCCGGAAGTGGTTGCAGAAGCATTTGTCAGCATAGAGGATCCTCTCCTTATTGTGAGTTCAGTTGGTGTGAATAAAAACGTCGATGCTCCTTGTGCGATATTTGTGGACCTTGGGAAATCTAAAGAGGAGATAATGAGTGTCTTGTTCCCACAGAAAGACACACAAAATGACCAGACTTGTTCCAACACATTACAAGATGCAAACCTAAATGTGAATCTTGAGGATGGATGCAAGGGGGAACGGCAAATGAACTGGAAAGTTTTAGAAGATATATCTGATACAATGGATGGGAAGACGGGAGTGGCACTAAACTCGTTACATGTTGCACCTACAATAAAGGTAATATGCATAAGGGTTGTAGTTACATGTTTTGTTATTTTTACTATCATTAGTTCAACTTTGGTGCTTCGATTAACTCTTTTTTTTTTTCCTTTCTTGCCAGAAAGAATTGGATAAAAATATGTTCACATTAGCTAGTGCTCTTGCCGATGAAAACTTTTGTGCTGGAAAAGATACAACATTTGTACATGTTGCAAATCGTGGAATTGATGAACTGAGACTTGCTTTCTCTCCGTCTGATACAAGGTTAGCCTTGCAAAATTGTTAAATCTTGAGTTCTATTTATTGTGTAATCCAAAAGGAACCTATTTTCTTTTTGCTCACTTGACTTTTTTATATGCATGATTTCATATATTTAGAAAGAATCATTCTGAAGACTATTTTGGTGTCTATCCTTTTCAGTGGACAAAAGGCGGAGCATTCGGTTAACATGGAGATCATGCAACGCATTGTGGAGAGGCTGCAAAGTTGTAGGCCAAAGATAGATGATTTCTTGAACCAGTTTTTCACAAGTCAAGATTCAAAGGTTGTGGAAATGAAAGGCAGCAACACCACTGCGGCTCATGCTGATGAAACATGCAAGGAACGTAAAAATGATGATAATTTGCCAGCGGAACTGGTGTTAGAAAATCAAAGCCGCAATGATGGGACGAACAAGAAAGGAAAGGGAACTAATAAGGGTAGTAAGAACAGAAAGAAAAGCAAAAGGAAATGACTTAATTGGTACATTGCATGGGCAGGTGTTCCCCTATTGCAAAATGGTACTCTTTTGGTATCTCTAGAGATCGATCTAACGTATGTTTTGTAGCATTAGCTAGAAAGTGTAATATGGTTATCATATTATTCTCTTTTAAACTTGTTTACCTCCGTTAGGACCTGTAGTAATAATGTATATATACGAGTATCTATGCATGTCGTACAACTCGTCAAATCCTTACCAGCAGTAGTGTATATATGGATTAGCATCATTAGCTCGTTTGAGGACTCCCTATTGTGGAGCATTTCTCCACTCTTTAGTTTTGTCACCTTAGTTTCAATCCAATTGAACAAACCACTACTTACAATATCTTTTCATTTTCATTTCACTTTCAATCCACTTTATTTTTAATTAAATTAAGCACAATAATATATAAAAATAACAACATATTTCATAAATATAACAACATAATTTATAAAAATATCAACAAGGGCTCAAATACGAAAGAGAACAAGTTTATGTATAATTTCGTCATGGCTGTAATTTATCAAGGTTGCAAACGTTGACATCATTTGAATTTATCCTGCCAAGATATGGATTATCTACAAACTAGTCCTAAAACTGGATCATCATCATCATCAAAGTCAGATGTATCCATCTCATAATCGGATTGAAATCGTCATCACAGCCTCTTAAAGGTGAAAACAACCCCAAAACCGTTGCTAGAAAAGTTTCCGGCTAACTTATTACCTGTCGCTAGAAATATCTTTGTGACTTCTTAAATTTGAATATATTTGTAAATTTATGTTAGCACGCCCCACAATATGTGACAACGGACGGCTTTTTCGAAAGCTGATTCCGATTTTAAATTGTTTAAAACACACGAATATATATTGCGTCTGTTATTTATTGATAAATATTTAAATATAGAAATGATTGTATAGAATAAATATAAAAATGTTAAAAATTTTAAATTTTAAGATGGTAATCATTTCAATTAAAAATAAAGATAAAAAAGTCAAATATAGTTTGCAAAATAAATGAATATGGTATATTTTGCAAAAGTCAAATATATCAAGCAACATGACTATATATTCCCTTGTCCCATCTATTAAAACCAATGCTAGCTATATGTATAGACAAACGAAAATCAAGCCGGAGCAGCTCTTTATCTTTTGCAAGGATCCAACCCTTTTACCTCTGTCTCCTTCCCAAACCAAAGGACATAGATAACCCCATTCCATAATCGTCGCCGCCGGCCGCCGCCACCACCATCCACACTCTTTCAATATACCAAAATGGCGATTTGCCATCAACATTCATTCCTCGCAATCCCTCATTCTTCATCATCATCTTGTTTTTCATCTCCAAACACTAACAACAATCTTTCCCACCTTCATTTCCCCTCTTCTTCTTCTTCTTCTTCTTTCCGGGTCAGTCTTTCCTTATCTTCGAACCTCGAGCCCGAACCCCAACCCATTTACACATCAGTCAAATCTTTTGCCCCAGCCACGGTAGCCAATCTCGGCCCGGGCTTTGACTTTATTGGCTGTGCCGTTGACGGAATCGGAGACTATGTCACTCTCAAAATCGACCCAAATGTCCACCCTGGCGATATCTCCATCTCCGATATTTCGGGCTCAGGTAACTCTTCTAAAAAGCTAAGTAAAAACCCTTTATGGAATTGTGCAGGTATAGCTGCTATTTCTGTTATGAAAATGCTTAATGTTAAGTCTGTGGGTCTGTCATTGTCACTCGAAAAAGGTCTCCCTCTTGGCAGCGGCCTCGGCTCCAGTGCTGCTAGTGCTGCAGCCGCGGCTGTTGCTGTGAACGAGCTTTTTGGAGGGAGGCTGGGTTCTTCGGATTTAGTCCTGGCTGGACTTGAATCCGAAGCAAAGGTTTCTGGGTATCACGCGGATAACATAGCGCCTGCAATTATGGGTGGGTTTGTTCTTGTTAGGAGTTATGACCCGTTGGAATTCGTTAGGTTGAAGTTTCCGAGTGACAAGAG
>JAOEHQ010036786.1:0-12712 GCA_025447715.1 Asclepias incarnata | reverse complement strand
TAGCCACCCCGCCTCCATTTTTAGATCCCAGGACGGCCGGAAATAGGATCCTTGGGGGTGTCAACTATGCTTCTGCTGCCGGTGGTATCCTAGATGAAAGTGCCCAACACTATGCAAGTTCATGTGGTTGACCTTTTGAAGTCATCATATTTATTTTGTAGATGGATAAAAGGTCATGATGATATATATGCTGGAATTTTACCATCAATATAAAGTTTAGTTAAAAATGTAATGCTTAATAAAGGTTTAATATGCAATTTAATTCACAGTTGGGCCAAATTTTGATAAGTATAAACTTTTCATATGGACTCTTAAGAATTCAGAAATGGCTGATGGATTTGGTCCCTTTTTATTTGTAAGCTTTGTTACTAATTGTTGGACCACAGGGAGATAGCTACACCTTGAGCCAGCAAGTTGTGAACTTGGAACTTTGAGACGACGTTAAGCCAATTAAGGACCATGATGAGCCCGGGAAACTAACTGAACTCCTCGTGAATTCCATAGTAGTTATGGTTTTTAGGAGTAATGACTACATTAACAACTACCTTATGCCAAATGTCTACGCAACGAGCCGCAGTTACACTCCTCAAGCATTTGCCAACCTTATTCTCACCCGTTATGTCCGTCAACTCCAGGTAGGCAGGTATATATAAATTTTCGTTTATCTTTTGCCTATCTTCACTTTATTGCAATTACACTCCTCAAGCTTTTTGATTCCAATAAACCTTTGAAAATTCATCATTGGCATTGATGGTTATTGGGTGAAGTGGCAGGCATCTAGAATTTTATGCGGCTATGAGCATTCAAATATACTTTGGGTCACTTTTGACCCTCTTGCCCTATTTGCCCCCTTCCACAAAGAAGATGAAGTTTATAAGTTGAGATGGCAGGCATATGAAATTTGTACTTTCTTTTGAAATAAATAAGTTTTTACTTACTTTATTGTGTTTTAGTATTAGTCATTGTATTTGTTTTGAAATAAATAATTGCAATCGAATTAAATCTGTCTACATAGAAAATATGATCTGGAATGTTTTGTGTGATTGTATTGATGGTGCTTTTTTTTTTATACATCTAGGGATAGGAAATGAGTTTGTATTGATGTATGATTTCATTGCTTGAATATGGTTTTTATTTATGTATTTATTGAGGATTCGTTATGTGCTATTTGATAAAAACCCGAGGTTTGTATGCTTATTGTCAAATCACATTCGTTTGCTTAACATTAAGTTTAAATTCATCACTTTCTGATCGTTTTTATCTGATTAGAGACATGTGCAATCAAAATCATAAATTAGTGCCTATCTTTGTTAACATTTTCACATATGATTGAATTTTAGGTCCATAAGCGTATGAAGCAGCCTATTTACGTCTATTATCTGCTCGACAATTATTATCAGAATCACCACGGTAACAACATTTTCTACTCTTACTAAATCTAATGGTTGCCCTCTTAACTTGATACTTAGCACGCAATTCCTACTTTTGCAGGTATGTCAAGAGCCGAAGTGATCAGCAATTGAGAAACCGTGGTGATGAGAATGACATGAGCAGCTGTAAGCCAGAAAATGATGCAAATGGGATGTCAATAGTGCCTTGTGGTCTTGTAGCTTGGAGTTTGTTCAATGACACCTATAGCTTCTCAACTGGAAACAACAGGAGTCACCTGTAAACAAGAGGCATATTTCATGGAAGAGTGACAGAGAAGATAAGTTTGGTAGTGACGTCTTCCAGAAAAGTTTCCAAAACGGAAGTCTCATTGGTGGCGGGCGTCTCAATGAGTCTGTACCAGTAAGTCTCATAAACCAAGATTTACATCAATTTTCTTCATGACCTTGAAAAATATCTTGCTAATACCTGCATTCAGATTGTGACGGTTTTATTAGAACAATGATTATATAGTTACATTCTAATTGTTGAAACAGCATTATAAGACTCGATAAGGCAACTGTTGCAACAGAACAACCAAGTTCTTGGCTAGATTTCAACTAATATATGTGCACTAAAGGTAAGCTCAAAACCGGTTATAAGTATACGTCTGATACTTTGATAGACGATGAGAACAATGAAGGTCGATTTTGATTTGAACAATATTATTCAATCAAGAGCTGCAGGACAACATCAACCTCTTTAGTCAGACAAAGAACAATATAACTGCCATCTTAAACGAGTATGTGACATATTCATAAACTTCTTATTGCTTTTATAAGTTTTGATATTGTTTCTGCTATTAGACAGGATTTCCATTTCAATTTTTGCAGTATGAGATGCTTGCCAGGGTCGCCACTGCCAGTATCACTAAATGAGGATCTTGCTAATAGCATTCTGTCCTTTAAAAGTCAGGTAACTCTTTTTCAAGCTTATATCTCTTTAGTATAGGTGGCAGAATGGGCTGGTTGGGTCAAAACAAGTTTGGATAAACACAAGTTCGGGGGAAAACTATTACTTTAAAACAGACTGAAACATGTCCCGTTGGCTTGACCAGAAGCACTTCTGTCCATTTTGAACTTTTTGGATCAATATAAATGTGCTAATTATAATAACAAAAACTACGTTATTACAATATTAATCTAATATATTCATTAAGCGGTTTAGAAGGTTGTATGCATCAAAAAGTCATGTTGGGCAATGTTCAATCAGTTAGACCCATTTAACCTGTGTCGTTATAAATTTTTTTATAATTTAGCCCATTTGATCCTTTAGAGATAAAACATTGCCCAAAATGGTGGCCACTTCTATTTTGCGTTCATGGTGAAAACTGAGTTTCATTATGGGAAGTAATAGTTTTCGATTCACTTTTTACGATTTTTGGTTTAATACTCATCAATCACTTCACAACTAAGATGTTGCCATGGGGAAGGGATAATCTCAATTACATTGCCCAGACTCTTGTGATCTCCACCGGTTAGCTACATTTAAAGTTTTTCTTATATTTGTAGTTTTTTTGTGTTATTTACTGAATTATATACATGAACTAATTGAATGAACTTTAATTACAGTGGCGGGAGCAGCATATTTTATAGTTGCAGCCAAGACTATTCTGGCATCGGCTAGCAGAAACTCCTTCAAAATCATGTAACAGGTGGAGATCTAAATGCTGCAAGTCATAACAATCTAAGCGTGATAGTGGAGGAAAATGACATAGTCGTTGGAATTTTCTATGTTCCCTTATTACTTCAAACAATACATTTGTTTCTTATGGAACTATACAATTAAACAAGTGGCTTGCCATTAGGTGAGTCTACATTACGAGATAACACTTGATTATGTCCGACCCCATACCCTGCTCATGGCAGGATTAGGTATCGTTGACATATGTTCCACTTTTGTTGATTCTTGCTTTAATTGGCTCCTTATCATGCTGTTGTGATATTTAGTGGAATCTGTAAACAATTGTCACCTATGGAGGTCTTCATTGTTGGATATGGGGTGAGAGCTGATGGTACTTGATTTTACAATTTTACTTATTCTTTTGCTATTTGTAGCCTTATTTCTGAAATTTGTTGTTTCTGTCTTTTAAGAAGCTTGAGATTTAAAAAGTACATTTAACTGTAACAGATCCAAAACTTCATGTGGCTAAAGTTTTTCCTCATCTGGCGCTACTTCCGTTTTTGGGCGCTGGTAAGTCCATTTAAGATGTGTTTTTCGTTTTGTTTTAGCTTTTTGATGCCATAAACATATGACCTTACATTGTTTATGTTTGAGGGTGGCATATTGGGTAGCGGGTCAGAACAAAATGCTTTTAGTACGGTTTGAAAGGACCTGGTTCGACCTGAATCACTTGTCCAACTTTTTAGATTATTTCTGGATAGTTAGTTTGTCAGATAATGTTTTCAAGGAGTTCATTTTCCGTGAACTTAGTGCCATTGCCGGTGCCATCACAATTGCTTGTCTCATGGTCTGTAATGTTCTATTGGCGTTCTTGATAAGATTGCCATTTGCATTGATTGCCTCAGTTTTGTCCATCATCCACCGCATTGTATTTGTTATTCGGTACGTACATCTATCATATATATATTATATATATAAGCATCAATCCATGCATACTGTATTATTATTATTTCTGATCTTAATTACTTTCGCAATTGATAAGTATATAGTTATGGGCATGAAGTATCATAAGTCAGCATGGTCGCTGATCGATCAGCTTGGAGTCTTATCAGATATGTCGTTGATCAGCGTGGTACCAGTGGAGTACTCTTGGACCATGTTAAACACTTGGTCCCTGTGACCCAAATGATTTGGGTCCAGATTAGCTTGCCTTATATATCATGACCTATATCAAGTACAACTTATGTCCCTTTGTAACACTAAAATTAATAACACACTGGCCATTGAACATATGCATACTTTCAAATTTGTAACATATGGTCAAAGGCTTGAAGCGAATGTGACATGGAGTCTTATTGTATATCAGTATATGAAACATATATAGTCAATCAATCGGTAACACTTGTCTCTGAAAAATGACTACCTTATTTGTGATCAGGTTTTATTATTTTTGGTTCTCATTTGTCTAATTAATGCACTAAAATTTGCATTTGAATATGGCATGAAGGATAGCGCTGAGTTGCATATCCCCTTGTTGCATTTGTGGTGCTCTACTATCAACCTTTAAACCACAACTAATGTCGATATGAATAACGGTTTCTTTAATCCTCTTTCTTTACAACAATTTATTCTTTTTGTCAAAAATCATTTATTTAACAACTGGTTATGTTCAATTATCATTTAATAAGACGTATTGCATAAATTTTCTATTGTCGACCCGTGTTTGCACACGGGTTCTACACCTAGTTATCTTAATAGGAAACAGGTCAGGCAGGTTGAACGGGTCGAAAACCACACAAAGTGTACTTTTATGTATGCAACCTCCTGAATTATTATATTGATAATAAAAAACAGAATATTATTGAGTAAACACAATTTTTTGATCATATTTGAAACACCAACTATTATGTATCTTATGTTTTATTTCAGTTTGGATATTTATTGGAGTACATTTTTTGATATAGTGGAGCTTATGAACTACTCTTATTGATAACTTTTGTACAAATGTTCCATTAGTTGTAAATTGAACTGACATGGTATTTAATTTCATGATCACTTGTATGATTCAAAGTTACTTTTATGTCCATTGGTATTTAGTTTAATGACATACCTAACATTTTTTAAACGGCATACCTAAAATGCCGCATCGCCGCATCTTGAAGTTAAAATTAAACAACTTGTAAATTATTACCGTTACGACATATCGCAAGCTATAAACTGTCGCCGCTGCAACGCGCGGGTACTAGAGTAGGAGATCATACACAGACAAGCTATATGATTAATTATTAGTTAAAACTGAGTATTTACTTTAGACCATGTATAATGAGTAAGTGGTGACTCACATACTCAACAAAAAACAATGTGATAATGTTAATGTCATTATGTTTCAACATGTAGTATATATATATATAACTATCAATGTATATTATTATGAAAAAATAACATATAATGAACTGCATGTTTACCCGTGTATTACACGGGATAATAATTTAATTTGTTATAAGTTATAACTTTCTAGTAATGAACTATAAATTTTTTTCGATTTAGTTGATCAATATATAATGAACATATAAAATTTGTTTGGCTGATCATGGACACGAAAGTTTGGAAAGAGGCAACTTACAAATACTTGTCATATATCATAAATCCATTGTTTACATTTGTTTGTGGGTTTAACATTCATTGCGCTTGGCTATAATTTTTATTCTCGATAAATATATATAACTCTTATCTTATGTACATTACAAACATTTTTTGATTCCTGAATAACTTCATTAGTTCATTCTATTGAAGCAAAAGTCTTTCTACATATACTTTCGATTAACATAAAAAAGAAAAAAATTTGAAAAATATTTTGTTTGAAAAAAAACACCTTTTTGACACCAAAACAAATTTATTTTCAATGTTTTAAAAACCGGTTTTTTAATATTCGTAAAAATGCTATAAATTTGTTACAACCTAAAAAGATACACTTAAAATCCACTAACAAATAATATCAAATAGTTATAATCAAAATATATAAAAACTTTAAACTCCACACCTAAAATAACATAATGATTCAAATAATCATAAAAATACACTCTTTAGCATTGACCTTAAGAAGCCAGCATCCTACAAGTTGTAAAAATCTTAAAAAATCTGTATTAATTATGTAATTTTAATAAACTACTTCTTAGTTTTACACTATTAATCTGATTAGGTTATATAAATTTGGTGTCAAGAATAGCATTGTAAGGCCACTCTTACTAGTGCGTCTAGACTCATCTGCCCACCATCCATTTTCGAACTCTACTACGAGTGTGACGTCCAAGTGAAGCGTCGAACGGTTTCTTCTGGTTTTAGACGAAGAAGACGCAATTGAAGTGGGGTCCTATGGACCGTTTGTAACGTAAACAAAAATAATAATTTAAACTCTAATTTTAAAGTTAACGGCTAGTTTTTAGGCATTTTTATTTTATTTATTTTCCACTCCTATTTATGCAACTTAAACATAACCATTTCAACTCACAACAATATTACTTCAAATCATTCCATATATTTTCACACAATTTCATTCAAACAACACCCAAAATATGTCGAGTTCATCATCAAGCGACGATTACGAACCAATAAGAAGGGCCGTTACGCAACTCAATACGGTTTTCAATCCAGAGGTCATAGGCGCCTGTAAAAACGTTATCTTTGATGAAGAAGAAAAGGAGAAGGAAGAAGCTTCAAGTTCAAGGGTCAAGTTAACAAGAAGGGTCATAACACGAGATCATGTTGGTGCTGCGACCCTTTTGTAAGAGCATTACTTTGCGCCTGAACCAACTTACCCACCCGATGTGTTCCGAAGAAGATTTCTAATGCGCAAGGAAATATTTATCCGTATATGTCAAGATATACACTATTTTAACGTCATTCAATCGCTACTTATGAATTTTAAGTATTTCTAGCTAAATAAGACAGATGTTACTGGTCATCCCGGTTTTAATATTTTCCAAAAGTGTACTTCTGCCATACGCCAACTGACGTATGGTTGTAAAGCCGACGCCTTAGATGAGTACTTACAAATGATGCAAGAAACGGCATACCTATGTTTAGACAACTTCTATAGGTGTGTCTTTCAGCTATATCGCGCCGAGTACTTGAGAAAACCGACACAAGAAGATATCGAATGTTTAACTGCTAAACATTCAGAGGTACATGAATTTTCGGTTATACTCGGTAGCGTTGATTGTATGCACTGGGTTGGAGAAATTGTCCAGTGGCATGGCAAGGGTAGTACATGCGAGGCAACAAAGGGCATCCAACGATCATGCTTGAAGCGGTTGCTTCATATGATTTATGGATTTGGCATGCTTGTTTTGGCCCTGCAGGTTCGAACAATGATATCAACATCCTTAATGAATAGGATTTGTTCGACGAATTACCCGAAGACATGGCTCATAGGGTAGAGTTTACTGTTAATGGGCAACAATTTACAAAGGAATACTATCTAGCCGACAGTATTTATCCCGAATAGGCCACACTTGTGAAATCTTTTAAGTGCCCGATGGAACTGAAGACCACAAAGTTCAAGAGATACCAAGAAACTGCAAGAAAAGACGTCGGACGAGCATTCGGGGTGCTTCAAGGTCCTTGGCAAATCATTCAACAACATGCACGACCATTCAGCATCAATAAGATAAAACGTGTCATGCACACTTGTGTGATTCTACACAATATGATTGTTGAAGATAATGGTCGCTTAATCAGTTCTGGAATGAAAGGGTTGCAACATAGCTTCGGATATACGGGGAGTTATGCGATAGAAAGGTGCACCATGAACTTCACAATGCTCTAGTGGAACACATTTGGAACCTCCAGGAAACTACCGTCAACGTTAATGTGTTGTATTTTTATTGAATGTATTTTTAAAATTTCGAGTGTAATGTTTTAATGTGTTTTTAGTATTGGACGTTAATGTGTTTTTATTTAATATTAATGTAATGTGTTTTATTATTAATAAAAGGTGTTTGTTTAATTTTGTGTAAAAAAAATATGAAATAATAAAATATTTTTGGATGGAGTGAAGAATAGGGCTTTGTAAGTGAGGGTGTTTTTGGTAGGGATAGCAATGCAACAGGGATTATCCGGAATCTCAATCTCCATCCCCATACCCGGTTCCCACTTGCAATTTCCATCCCCGTCGGGGAATTAAGTTGCATCCCCATTACCGTCCGCATCGGGTATCGGTGATCCCCATCGGGGAATCGGGTTTATCACCTTTTCAATAAACATAAATTCATTTTAATACACTTGATATGTATATATATATATATTTTTGAAGTAGAAGCTAACTAAAAAAATGAGTAGTCCGATATTTTCTTTCATAAAGTACGAATTTAATTCAATATACAAACTAATATCTTTGTTAAGTAATTGATAAATAAAGTGTAACACATAAAAAAAATTTAAACAAAAAATTTTAAACAAGAATTTAAAAGTTAAAATGATTACCCTATATAGAAAAGACCTAGGGACGATTTAAATTGCATGTTATTAGATTAATATATATATATATATATATATATATATATATATATATATAAATATATATATATATATATATAAAATATTTTCAGGATCGGGGATTTATGGTTTTCTATTCCCGTCGAGGAATTATCTTACATCCATGTACCCGTCCCCATCTCTGATTAATTTCGAGATTCTCCGATCAAACCGGGTTCGGATATCGGGTTCCCCATCGGGTATATTTTTGCCATCCCTAGTTCTTGGGGGTGTTCTTGAAAAGATAAAAGTTGAAGTGACATTGATGTGACTGGAAGAATAAGGATAAGAAGTATTCCCTAGTAAGAGTGGCCTAACAAATATTGTATAAAATGGGTGAATAAATAATGTTATCAAATTTGTATCATTTTGATGTCTAATGAGATGAATTATATCAAATTTTATACATTTTGATGATTTTGGTATTTAACCGACCCATTAACTAATATTTGTCATTGTAGTAAAAATCAAAGTTCAAATCTTGACAATGAGTAGATTAGTATTAACTGATGTAATTTAGCAGTAGAATAAATTTTGCTAACCAGGTTTAGTTACAAGGGATCTGTTTTCTCACATGAGGTATTCAAGTCTTACCATAAGCATATTTGGGGGGTGCTCACGGATATTTAATTTCCATTTGTGGTAAATCTGGATGAGTTTTTCCTCCAGATATCTGGGTGATAGAGGTTTCTCATCGAGAGGTTTAAATTGAAAGGAACTCCTTATAACAGACCCGGTTAAAACAATGTATACTAGACCTTCCGATATTCACGATTAACTCACGTCTTAAAAAAAAAAAAGAATAGATTTGGTTTTAAAAAAGATAAAAAAAAAGAAAAAAAAAGAAAAGAAAAGGAAAACAGAAAAGAAAACGAGAACACAAGTAAAAAAAGAAAGAGAGTGGGGGTTCGTAACTGAGGGAGAGAGAGAGAATGGGACCCACCAAACTGCAATCCATTCCTTGCTATAAACTTCACCCATTCCACCAATTCCTTTTTTCCACTACCCTTTTTCAGTTTTTTCATTTTCCACTCTTTCCTTTCTCATTAATATATATATATTCCACCATGACTGATGATGACTGGCTTACAGCGGCCATGTCCGACACCGCCGTAGTTGCCGAAATCCTCGTTACTCTCCGTCTAACCACGTCCCCACCACCACCGTCTTCTTCGTCTTCAAAGCGTCGGAGACCAACGCCACCGCCAACCTGGACCATTCGCCGCTCCAGAACACAACCCCAACCGCTTCATCAACCACCTATATCTAACAAATCAGATACACCTAGAGCTAGCCCCACCACTCCTTTATCCTGGTCCGGTGCCACTTCCGTCAGCGGTGGTGGTTGTGCTCCAATTCCTGATGTTATCTCAGGATCTAAGGTTTGTTTTCGTAACACGTCGCCTTTTTCGTTTGTGTTCATGTCGTTCTATATACACATATACATACACATACTTATATATCTATATCTCTATCTATATGTTATATTAATATATTGTATATTTTTATGTGTGTCAGCTGATTGTTAGTTATAAGAAGGTGTGTGTACTCATTTGCTTCTTGTGTTTTTTTTTTTAATTTAATGCGGTTAAATAATATTTACCATAATACCCCTTGAAAGTAAAAATGACCGTCACGCTTTCATGATTCGTCACAGATACGGTTTATTTCACTTTTATAAATTTACTGATTTACCCTCCTCCCATAACAGTTCGTTGACCGAGTAATTTTCTATAATTTTATTTAATTTAATTTTGGAAAAAGGAGGATTTATTTGGAAACAAAGGAGACTTCCGTTGAACGCGTAGTGTCAGAAAGATTGATAGACTTTTCTCATTGATTCTTTTTTTTTCTACGGTTATTTTTATTACTATTTTCGATAATAAAGGGTATTTATGTAATTTTGTTGATTATATGCAGACACATTACTAATAATATAACATATATATATATATATATATGCATACATTATTGTGTTGAAATCATATCCATCTACTTTGGGGAAAATAAAGGGGGTGCCACTCAAAACACATTGGTAAAAAAATGTTGTGGGCAGTTAGGGTTGTTTTTGTCATTTTACAGATATAAATGTTTGTACTTTAAATTTAAATAGGTGGCGTGTTTTGGTGGCAAGTAAAGGGTCTGCGTTTGAGTTTGGTGTGTAGCATTTGTAATGCTATGCACCTTATCAAGTTTATAGTCTTCACATTTATAAACTATTGTTTTTAAAAATAAGGGTAAATCGGAACTTACAATTATTGTAGACTTTTATTTTATAACTAGACCTTACTTAGATTTTACCAATACATTTTTTTTAATATAAATTTAGGCTTAGCGACATTGCTTATTTATATATTCAACTCTAATGTCCGGTGAAATCCATTATGAAAAAACCCTTACAGATGTCTCTAATCTTGAAAGCATTTTTTCTCGCATCAAAATTTGAACCCAAGATCTTAAAGTCTCAAGTTTTCTCAAGTACCAATCCATCGTACAATATTGAAGTTAAAAAATAATTAAACTAGTAATGGACTTACTTTATTTTATCTTTCGTTAGTTCATTAGTATAGACCTTTTCAATTTCTTTCTTTATAGAACTCAACAACAAATAATGCATTGTCCATACTACGGACTCCACATCAACAACATAAACTTCACCTAGTGGGGCGGGGTGTGTGTACCAGAATGTCCTTTTAGTCATGCCACTTTTGTGATTTTCTTTACTCATCTTTATTATAAATATATATAAATATAAACATAAGAGTAAATTTCATATTTACCCCTTATTAAACCACATAAATGTCAAATATACCCAATTCAAATGAAAAATATCAAAAATACCCAATTTAAATGTAAAAATATCAAATATACCTATTTTAAATGTAAAAATGTCAAATATGCCCATTTTAAACATAAAGTTATCATGCCCAAAATCACCATCCGATGCCACCACCACCACCATCCACCGCTGTCGCCACCACCACTATCCGTCGCTATCACCACCACCACTGCCGTCGTCGTCATCTTTTTCGGTGATGATACGGTACGGGTATATTACTAAATTCAGTGGTATAATATGATTAATATGTCCCTTAACAGTAATATACTAATATTGTCATATTCATGTTTCGAGTATTTGAATCTTTTAGATGAATATTTTGAGCAAGTCTAAAATAGGTTTTGCAAACAGCAACGGAGATTGCAAACATTTAAGTCAAAGACTTTGCCGTTTTTCAAATAATCTAAATGAAATAATCTTCATCCCGTTGCTCATGGAATTTTGAGAAATTTAGACTGAAATTTTTAATCTTTTTTCCAAAACACAAGAAAGTGGTGTTTGACAAAGTCAAAAGTGAAAATAGTCTTCAAGTTGTTTCAAGGGTGTAGAATAGATTGGATCTGTTTCTGTTTTTTATTCTCTCAGTTACACCTCAAGGCAACATTAGTCCTTTCTTTCTTTTTCAGGGTTGGTCCCAACACCTCTAGTGCATTTCTGGTGAAAAAAAATGGAAATAGTCCTTGTTTTATATTATTATTTTTCCTTTTAACTTAAAATTAAAAAATAAAAAAACCTTTTTGGGTGGACACGAGGATTTATTATTGGTCACGAAGTATTAATTATGTGAAGCTGAGGTGGGTGGTTCTATGGATATCCTTAATTTTTTGGATTCAAGTTCAACTTCTTCTAAAGGAAAATAAATTTTGACTTTGAATAGCATTTCTTTCTTTTTTTTTTTTAATGGTAGCCAGCCAACCAGGTATGGTTTTAGACATAAATCAGATAATAAGACAATAGTTATGGTTATTGTAGGGAATCATTGTCCTGTCTTCACATATTTATTCTTAAAACGCTTACATAAAAAATATGTGATCATAACTATGAGCTTATGGGCATGAAATAGAAATGCAGCAATCTATTGTATAATTTATACATTTTTTTATATAGATATAATCATGGTTGGGGAACTCGTGACTCGGGATCGGATCGGCGAGGGGGAGAGTCAGGAGTTTTTGAAAACTCGGATTGAAATCGGGGAGAACCCGGATCGGGTTTTTTTTATATATAAAAATAAATAAATATTAAAATATGAAATTATATGTAATAGAAAATCTAAATATATCAAAAACT
>JAOEHQ010036775.1:0-12714 GCA_025447715.1 Asclepias incarnata | reverse complement strand
TTTTTAATAGTATATTATAATTAGATTAATAATGACATCATCAATGTTTAATTTTGAGGATTGGAGAGCTGTGATTGGTCAATAAATGATTAGGTCAGTTGTCTTTTAGTATATATAAAGATGTGTGATTGCGTTTATGTATGCATATATCTATTTAATTTTAAAATTTTTTGGTTTGAGGAAAGTGAAAAAAAAAGATGAAAAAAAAATCAAATTTGGTTCTTTATGCTTTGGAAAGTACCAAAATACCCTAACGTGGGAGGCACGTGAGGGTTTCAACGGATGGGAGTTAACGGCCGTCAATCCATCGGACCAAACACGAACCTTATCCTCCTATAAAGGACCACCAGTGAGGTTTTTGAACAACAAGGACGAAACGTGATTTTTTTGAAAACCACAGGGACCATTAATGTCGTTAACTCTAAAAATTGCTATGTTAACCGGGTTTTTCAAAAATAATCTGCTTTGTTCTGTAATTGGAGTTAGGTATAAAACCCAAAATTGCCCTAGAAAAAAAAAATAAATAAAAAATAATAATAAATATATAAATAAATAAAAAATAAAAAAAATTGTTACGTTAAAAACGAAATAGCCTAAAATCATCAACCACGACCCAACTAGAAACCACCTGATGCAAGCTTTTCCCCCCCTTTTTTTTTTTCTTTTTTCTTTTTCTAAAGTGTTTTGTATACTCATTTTTTAATACATAATGATTAACCATTATTATATATTCAAAATATATGAAATAAAAAAATTAATAGCCTGGAGAATATAACATTTTGTCATGGTTAGTATTAGAAGATAATTATGAGATCGTGAAAGTGAAACAAATGGATATGCTGAATTGGAACCAGTTACTATCAGAAGAGAGTGAAATGAGGATGAGTTGCCGGCCTTGCTGGCCGGCTTTCATGCTGTGTTCCTTTCATTCCCTTTGCTTCAAACATGGACAAACTCATCCATCTATCTTCCTTACAAATATGGACACTTTTTTCCTTATATAATTACAATAACAACTCTTCCTTGCATTTGAAAGTAAACAAACCAGAAACAAAGTAAACAAAAAATGGTGGGAGTTGACGAATTCGGTCAACAACATCTCCTTCTATCTCAACCAGACCCTGTTGTGTTAGAACTTAACAGGCTGCAAAACATGCTCAAAGGTTCATCACGTTACGACTTACCTTTTTATGTCTTATTTAGCCATAGTATTCTTGAAACCTGTCCTTTTTATCACCCAAATTGGAGAAAAGGCGGCAAAACTTGCTCATGTTTCTTGCCTTTTTTTTTATATCGCAGAAAAGGACCGTGAGTTGGGGTTTGCTCAAAGTGAAATCAAAGCCCTGAAATCAGCTGATGTTATGAAGGAGAAATCATTAGAAGAGGTACGATTACATGTTATTTAGTGAAAGTTAAGTTAAAGATAAATGAATAATGCTCGCTTGCTTGCAACATACTTGTGTTTCTTTCAGATGGGATATCTAGTAGAAAAACTGGACAGTAAGCTAAGCAAAAACGAAGACCTCCTTGATCAAAAGGTAAATAATTAAATTCCTTTGATGCTTCCAAGTGCCGATGAATGTCTGAATTATGTTAACTTTTGAAATATATAGAATTTGGATATCAAGAAGCTAGTAATAGAGAAGAAAGAAGCGTTGGCTGCACAATTTGCCGCAGAAGCAACACTTAGAAGGGTTTATGCAAATCAAAAGGACGACAATTCAGTACCAATTGAATCAATTATTGCTCCTCTTGAGGCCGATATTAGAATGTACAAAAACGAGGTCTGTAGAGCTTAACTGGCTCATACATAACTCATATAATTCATTTTTTCTACATGTTTATTTAATACTTATCTTTCGTATTCCAGATTGCAGTACTACAAGAGGATAAAAAGACACTAGAAAGACACACTAAATCAAAAGAAGCAGCTTTGCTTGAAGCCGAAAGAATTCTGACAAGTGCTTTAGAAAGAGCATTGATTGTGGAAGAAGTTCAAAATCAGAATATAGAACTTCGACGGCAAATTGAGATCTGCCATGTACTAATTTCTTTTCTTGCTTTACTCTGTTGTGTCTGCATGAATATTTAGTTTTATTTTGAGATCATCGGTCCAAACATATGCAGGAGGAAAACAAGATTCTGGAAAAAACAAATCGTCAGAAAGTTTTAGAGGTTGAAAAGCTAAGTGAAACCATCAAACAACTAGAGGAAGCTATACTTGCAGGTGGAGCTGCTGCGAATAGTATTCGTGACTACAAGCGCCAGATTGATCAATCACAAGTAATTAAAAAGTGCTTCTTACTGATGGACACTAGTGGTGGCAATTTTAACCCATTTACTTATGAATAGGTCGATTTGGGTTTTGGATTTCTCTCAAACAGGTCAAATTGGTTGAATGTTACCCAGTCAAATTTCGAAGCATAAAATCTTTTAATTGCTCAATTTTAAGATTTAAAAAATAATATTATTGGTTTTTTCCTAAGCATAACCAAAGATTTATTTATTACAGTAAAAATACAAATTTTTAAGCCACCCGTATTAAAATGAACAGGATAAATGACAGGAAATTGACCCGTCACAGTACCTGCCCAACCTGCACTTCTTGTCAATTATAAATAAAAACTATCAAAAACTTACTGTAAGATAATAGCCTAGATTTCACAATATGTTAATTAGGAGGAGAAAAGAACATTAGAAAGGGAACTGGCAAGAGCAAATGTTTCAGCCAATCGAGTTGCAACCACAGTGGCTAATGAATGGAAAGACGAGAACTATAAGGTTATGCCTGTGAAGCAATGGTTGGAGGAAAGGAGGCTTCTTCAGGCACATACAATATTCCCAACTATTTAGTTTTACACTATACTAAGCATAATAAATGATTAACAAAACTCATCAGAAAATCCTGTTTTCAGGCAGAGTTGCAACGTTTAAGGGACAAATTGACCATATCAGAGAGAACGGCTAAGAATGAAGCACAACTTAAAGAAAAAGTGAAGCTGAGACTGAAGACACTCGAAGATGGATTAAAGCAGTCAACTTATGGATCACCAAAATTTGAAAAGTCAAATCATTATTTTGGAATCCTATCAAGTAACAAAGGAAGGAAGAGGTCAACATCTCAGCCAAGAGGCTCATCCACAAGCTCACAAAAATTAGATGCTGAATCAGAAACTAGACGGATGAATATGATTAATAAGAAATATGTTTCCGGGGAAAATTTGCTGAGAAAAAGTTTATGGGCTTCTAGGAGTAAGTTTATTGACAGAGATGAAAAGGAGAACAATGAAAAGATCCTAGAAAATACTTGTGCCACGAATCTTGATAAATTTAAAGATGAGAGAACTAATATCTTAAGGGGAAGGGAAACAGCAAGTGGTGGCAATGAAGAACACGAAGATGGAAGAGCCACTCGGTCTTATACAGATGATGATTTGGTTTCGGGGTTCTTGTATGATCGGCTTCAGAAAGAGGTGATTAGTTTAAGGAAGTGTTGTGAGATGAAAGACAGCAGTTTGAATGAAAAAGATGAGGAAAACAAGGTCTTAATATTTATTGCTTTACAACACAAACCAACATACATAACACAATGCTAAATGTTTCTTGTGGATAAATTGGCAGGTGTTAATGAAGAAAGTTGAAAACTTGATAAAAGCACTAGAAGTGGAGTCAAAAAAATGGAAAAGAGAAGCAGCTGTAAGAGAAAAGAATTCAACGTCCATAAAGAATGATGAGCAGAAACCAGCTAGAAACTTGAACTCTTCCAAAAGGTAACTTTTAATGCTCCTTTTAGGGTAGTGATAAACCTACAACACTTTTTATCCGTTCACAACAATATCTGCATTATACAGTTGTACAGTACAATCATATAATGAAGATATTGTTGTGAATGGATAAAAAGTGTTGTGAGTTTATCACCTCCCCTCGTTTTACTGCGAGAGGGGAAAAAATAATAAAACAATTGACTTAATTCTTTACAAAATGTGTATGTACTGATCATTCTTGGCCGGCTTTCTTTCAGGACCGCAAAACCATCCACTTGAACAAATTCTGAAGAATTCATGTGAAATTCATAGGGGTTTGGCAACTTATTGTGAAAATTATACTGCAGTATGCATAATTTTACCAAATCAATAACATTCCATGTTCTTTTGGAAGATCTGTAAATATTAACTCAACATTTCCGAGTGACTTAATTTATGAGTGTTATTATCTTTATATACTTTATGTTATGAAAATTCATTGGTATTTCTGTTCTTTGATATGCCAACATAGTCGTTGCTCAAATATAACTCAATGAGAGCAGATAACATGATTAAACTCGAGAGAAAAAAACAAAAACAAAAAAACAGAGGAAATAACAGAAAGATTTGACTATATATTAACGCTTCAGTAAACCATTATTACACCGACTTATATCATGAGTTCATGACTACAAAAAGCTTCTATACATCCAAACATTTTTACTTCAAATACTAAAAGAAGATCTACTCTTGAATAGATACCAGACACGGCTTCCATTTTCGATCCCTGATCCTTTTCCAAGAAGATACAGGACTAATTTCCTTGATTTGGAAATCCTCAGCATTTCTGACCAGGAACTCTAATTGTTTCCTGGTTACAACAATCTTAACTTTCTGGGGTTCCGTATAACCAAAACGTTCAACAACTTCTTTTGAAATCTTATCCTTTCGGGGCATGAGAATATACACATCAGCAGAATGAAGCTTCTTGATCGGCGGCAATGGTAGATTAGGTTGGCCAAAATGCACCAAATCATAACCGTGGTATGAGCCAGAGATTATCTTTCCAACTTTAGTCGAGGCCTTAAATTTTTCCTCTCCATTAGAGACCAGAATGTTGATTTTCTTCCGAGAAGATTGCATACATTTAATGCAATTACCCATCTGACATTGATCCTATAGCTCAAGACAATTACACATATATAGTTAGCAATGCATAACGATTGTTCAGTTGCAGGTACACAGGTCCAACTTAAAGGCAACTGAACGTGCAGACCACCTTAGAATTCTTTATTAAACCTATGTGATTCAACTTTTAAAGTTTGTCTACACAAGATTCTTGGATAAGGTTTGACTTGGGGTTTAATATTAAATTACAAGGTTGACTTTTAATTTGTGTTATCTAAATAGAAAGTCTAACTAAAAAGTCAACCACTAACTTGGAGTCCATTTCGAAATGCAATATGAAAGTCAAACCGATTGTGGTTCATAATCAGAACAAAATATGCTTTCAATTAAGTTACCATTTCTTAAGTCTGCGTGAGTTTATAGAACAAAACAATCCAAATATAAAGGAGAATTCAATAGATACAACTCGATAGTACAAAATTTTCAAGAGGCTGAGCTAATTAAGAATACAAGACTTGAGTAAATCATGCACTTAAGCAGCAACCATAATATCTTCACGTCTAGCTTCCAACCACGACTTGGCAGCAACTTTTGTTGTTAAAAACCAACCAGCCTTTTCGGGTGCCTCGTGGAAAGGAGCATTTAGCTCTCTGAGATGCGACTCAAGCCCACCTGCCAATCCTTTTTCAGAGTACTTGTGTTTCCCGTGTCCAGTATTGATTCCAAGCAATGGGGGGAGCTCCTCACCATCGTCTAAAGCCTTGGTCAAATCATTTATCCATATATGTAATGCAGTTAGAGCCGCCCCTAGAGAAAGACTCTTCAAATGTAATGACCAGTTTGTAGGAGATTTCGACTGTATATCACTGTATATTCCAACATTAATCCCCAACTCAAGCAAATCACAAGCTTTCTCTAGCTGATCAAGGTTAATACATAGATCAATTAAGCAATTGCAGTACGCTTTCCTTACATCATCCCCAGCATCGCCAAGTACTTCACTAGCTTCATTCTTGAAAGTTGCATCTTCGATATTAGACTCGACAAGAAGTTTCACTACATTACCGAGCTTTGGATTAGCCATTTCAATACATCTTGTAAGCTTACCAAGTTCCTCGCGAGGAGTTTGTGTCATTACATTGAGAAGACAGCCACAAGTCCGCTCATCTGGAGTTATACCAAGCTCAATGGTTTGGTCAAATGTCCTCACAACATCATCTGTGCGATTGGATTTCCCGTAGCATTGAATTAGAGAAGTCATAACATATATGTTAGGCTCAAAACCAGCTTCCATCATTTCTTTTAATGTTGTCTCAGCCTCGTAGACCTTTCCACAGCAGGAGAATATCGTGATCAATGAAGAATAAGTCCAACTATCTGGTTGAAGATCGGAACATGTCTTCATGTCATCAAATAACCCAACGGCTTCATCAACGTAACCTACATCAGCACACATAGACAAAAGGGTATTGTAAAGAACATTATTCAAATTCATCCCTTTTGCCCTCATCTCTTTGTAGACATTCAAGGCATCGTCACCATATCGAGCTTTACTATATGCACGAATAAGAGCAGCATAAGTAGCCCAACCAGGTGTCAATCCACTACTCAGAATTTGCTGATAGATAGACTTAACCTGCCAAGGCCTCTTAGCTCTTCCCATAGCATCCAACAAAGTGTTATAACAAACTAAATTAGGCTTAACACCAAGCGCCTTCATTTCCTCAAAAACCGTCAAACACCCATCAAAATTACCACTTGTTCCATAAATCTTTATCACTGTCGTGAACGTCACAGCATCAAGTCTCCATTTCTCATTCCTCGAACGATCATACAATCTCAACGCCATATCAACATTTCCAACCCTCCCATAACAATCAATCATCACAGAATACGTAACGTCATCGGGCTGGATCCCAAACCCGGGCATCTTTTCAAACCATTCCACAGCCTTATCAGGCAAAGACTTCAACCGAGAACAACCAATAATAGTAGAAAACGTAACATTATCCGGCATAACACCTCTCTGAACCATTTCATTAAACAATTTCTCAGCACCATATAAATCCTTACTCTTCCTAAAAACCTTCAAAGTGACATTGTACAGAACAACCTCTCTATTCAAACTACATCTATCTTGAAAATATTTAAGCACGATTCGAGCCGTTTTCGGGTTAGACAAGTTATTAAGAATAATAACACCATCTTGTTCCGACAACCTACGACCTAAATTACTATCTAATATCTTAAAAACATCAAGTTCAAAGGGAAGACATGAATTTAATGATTCAGCAACTTGGGTAAGAATAGTATACCTTGAATCAAATGTTTTTTGCTTAAAATTTGATGCTTTAGGGTTATTGGGGTTGACCCAGATATAGTTTTTCTTGATATTATTATTATTATTATTATTATTATCTGATATAGGGTCTGGTAATAAGGTGTGGTTTGTTGTTACCTCAGAAACTGATTCTTGTAAGGAAATTTGAGTGATACGTAGCTGTTGGGGTAATTTAGATTTAACAATGGTAGGGGAAATGAAGCTTCTTCTTTGAGAGAAGGAAACTGAAGGTGAACAACAGAAGCCATATGTGTAAGCCATATTCGATTGTTGGTGCTGTTACAAAGGTGGGTTTTTCTGTAGGGGCGGGTTATAACCTTATCGAATCTGTCAATCTGCTATCAGGTTTCACAGAAATAGATCCCGATTTACAACTGGGTAACCCGGGCCGGTAACTATTAGACCATTCGTAACAGTTCATCTTTTTCACCTACACTTTTTCCTCTCACATCAGTATTACCTTCTTAACTCTTTCACCTTCTCCATTTCCCCTAACCATTCACCTTCAAATTTAATACCCAACATTACCCCACAATATCTACTATATACCCAATCAAAATAAAACAAATAATTTAAAAAAACAAATGGACCCACATTTACTTCTTTCACCTAGATGAACACATTCACCTATACCCTTTCACCTACCCTCTTCACCAACCCTCCTTAACCATTCACCTACTCACCATCTCTTTTCACGCACCCCTTTTACCCACCCTTTACCAATAGTCTTATGAACAATACACAACTTCAATAACTTTTCGGAAAAAAAAATTTCCTAGAAATAACAAACACGGTTGGCCGTGTAATTTGTAGGATTTAAATTAGTTTTAATGTTTTTTAAGTTAGTTTTAATTTAACTTTAATAAAATTTTAATGTTTTTAAGTTAGTTCTAATTTAGTTTTAATTTGGTTTAGTAATATAATGTTTTTAATTTTAATAGAATGTTAAAAAAAAAAAAACTGTAGTGAGGTGTGGGATCTAGTATGGTGTGGCAATACCAACAAAACAATGAAATGTATTATGAAAAATGTAAAAGTGAGGTGACATAAAGGGATTAGATGAGAGTAAGGTATGGTATCTAGTGTAGATGGTGGTTTGCCAATACCGACTTTATTCTTCTAGAATTTGCATTGTAAATTTTATGTGGGACTGGGGAGCTTATTTTTGTTTGAGTTAATTACACAAATGCCTCATGTGGTTGTCATATTATCAAGTTTAATACCTGAGTTTATTTATCAGTACTCGTCCTTGTATTTACGATTTGTTTCAGCGCCCATCCTTCCCACTAACATCCGTTAATCTTATTCCGTTAAGTACCTCATGTGCATTGCACATCAAGGTATTTTGGTCCTTTCAACCCAATCCCTTCTCTGTCCTCTATCAATCATCATCTTCATCACAACATCAACACCTAACCCACGTACATCATCAATAACAAACTCACAAAACTTACAACAATAACATAATATCTTAAGAACAACAAAATCAAAAATATTTAAACAACAAAACTTAACATACAATATATTTTTTATCTAAAAAAATATCTATAACTTATTGAACAGTTAAATGCAAGAATGGTTCTTGTGCTTTAGTACGTTTTACAGTCGCAGTCACTCCTCAAGAGCATTCATGATCTATGTGACGCTAGTTTCGTTGCAGGCTTTGTCTATTTTGACGGATCTGTTCATCATCCTCCATTTAATGAGCTATGTACCCCTCACGTGAGGGGTAAGATCGTCTTTTTACACAAGGACCATTCTTGCAATTAACTCTAACTAAAAACGATAATTTATTGTAATGTCTGTGTATATATATGTAACATCCCAACTCGACGGAATCATGGGATGTCACGAAATTCAGAGTCTGCCGTGGATATTATGTAGAGATAGCTAAATGAATATGTACTCAGTCAAGTACAAGCACATATATAAGTCAAGAAATGAATAGTTTGACCACACATTGACCCTCCCAAGATGGTAACGGATTTCAAAGTCATATTTACTAAATCGTTCGAGTCCCTTTTCTTTGTCTCATGTCCAAATCTTTCCTACCAGTAACGTAAAGGGGTTGGACTATATTCTAGAAATCTTCAAATAAATGCTCAAAGTAGCCTACCAACCCTGAGGCTTTCTGAATCCCTGTTGGCGTCTCTGGTGCCTTCCATTTGTATACAGATTCCATCCCGCTAGGATCCATATGGATGTCATCCTTATTTACCATGTGCCCAAGAAAATGGACTTCTTCTAACAAAAGCTCACTTTTGGAAAACTTAGCCTCAAGGTTATCTGCTCTAAGTAGTTCAAGAGCCTTCCTCAAATGATCCCTGTGCTCTTCCTTTGACTCCGAGTAAGCGAGAATATTGTAAATGAAAACAATGACAATCTATCCAGATACGACCTACATACGCAGCTCATCAGTCCATGAATACCGCGGTGCGTTGGTTAACCCAAGGGCATCACTGCAAATTAAAAGTGCCCAATACATGTTTGAAACACCGTCTTAGGAATATCGTCCTTGTGAATCAACCGATGATTCCCTGGACGTAAATTCTTTCTCCAAAAGATAACGTGTACCCTGCAGTCGATCAAAAAGGTCGTTGATTCTGTAACGCGGATGCCAATTCTTTCCATTCAACTTAATCAACCCCAATAGTACGTGCACATCCGAGCCATCCGTCCATCTTCTTGAGAACTAAAGCCCGTATTCCTCACGGTGCATGACCTGAACCATAACTGTAACACCCCGCTAAAGCGGAAGCATGAGGTGCACAACAAACATAGTACATTGCACAAGATATAGATCACAACACAGAATATAACATTACATTATTGAACCAACGATACAAAATCACAGGGATCTACCAATATATATATATATATATATACAAGAGCATGATAAAATAAAAATTGAAGGAACAAGAACCATTAGATGATTTTCAACTTTTAGTTATAACCTTTAGATCCAAATAATGAGTTTATCATTGACTTAATAATTAGTCAAACCCAACATTAGTCCTTCTACTTTATATAATTAGTCATGTCATAAATATTTTTTTTAACTAATATTTAATTAATTATACCATGTTCTATTTTTAACGTTTATAATTACATTTGTATATGTTAATCGATATTTCTTTGTATTCACGCGTATGTTATTTGTTCTTTATTATTATTATTATTATTATTATTATTATTATTATTACAAGATACTAACAAATTTGTATTATTTTTTGAAATAAATTATACAAATTTGTCGTTCAAAAAAAAGATACTACCTGCTGAAAAAAGGATGATATTAATGTTTGAAAATGGTTTTTTTTATTGTATATGGTTGGTAGGTTATGGTTGTTATAGTTTTGTATAATTATGATGTAAAATTAAATATAGATAAAACATGTTTATCTAATGTAATAATGAAATTCTCAAAAAACACATTATCCCATGTATCTATCTAATAAAGAAACATGACATTCGCAATAAAGCTTACATTACAATGGCCAAATCGATAAATATTACATCATCTATCCTAAAATAAGTGTTCATAGTAAAAATGACATGCAATTATATAAATATTCCTACATATTATTCGATGACAATTTTACCATTACTTTTTGCAAAAATCATTAAAATATATTTATGTGAAAACAATCTTAAGGGTATTATAGTTATAAAAAAAAATGAAATTGCGTAGTATAGTTAATTTAACGTTATTCTATAACTATTAATAATTATGTTATTATGAAAACTTAATATAATTATCTCGCGTATTACGCGGGAGGAAAATCTAGTTTATTAATATAAAAAATAAAAATAAAATTAGGTAAGGCATGAAATCATAGTTGTCATTAAAAAAAGTATGGTGAGACATGGAAGAAACATGAAATAAGGTGGCTGGATATCATTGATGGGTGATGAGGCATGAGCGAGGCATGAGATCATAGTTGCCACCCCTCATACTTTTTCCATGGCCTCTCATCATCTCTGTCACATCAGCGTCAATGTGTCACATCAGGTTTTCTTCCCCAAGAACACCCCCATGAACTCCCTATAAAGCCTCTTTTTCACCTCATCATCAAATATTTTATTATTTCCAATTATTTAAACACAAAATTAAATAAATATTTTTTATTAATAATAAAAACATTACATAAATATTAAATAAAAATATTACACTAAAAATTAAAAAACATTGCGATACTAATTAAAAATATATTACACTAATAAATGTGTTATACATTTAATTAGTACATAAACATTACGATTATTTTTTAAGCTATTTGAGGTTCGAAATAACTCTTTCTGCGGCATCTGTCTTGTATTCCATTGAGCCCACAACATCGTAAAATTGTAAGCCAGTTTCGTCTGTCCGCCTACACTTGTCTTTAAGATAGCTAATATAAATTTCTTCAAGTGGGGAAGTTGCATTGCCCCCCTTTCGTAGTCCCGAGATTAGACTTTGGTTTGCAATCTTCAAGTTCGATTTTTTTTTAACAACTCCTAGAGCGTCATCCTTATATTTCTTATCCTCTTTAACATCTCCTAGAATTGCCGATCTCACTTGATCAACTGTCATATGATTATTAGATGATGAAGAAGCATCAATTTTGTCGATTAATTGTATGAAAGTTGTATGAAAATTGGTTTGAAAGTTTGGTGGGATTGTATGGGAAATTGTTGAAGTGGTCGGAGATGTAATGAAATGGTTTAGTTGTGGTGAATGGTATTTATTAGGTGAAATGATTGTGTTTTTATAATGAAAAAGATAAAAACAAACAAACGGTACATAGCCATTAGTTTTTTAAAAAATTTGAATTTTTATTACTGAGGTCCGCTCCCCCGGCCCACCAAAACTCACGTCGACCCCGTCGCTCAACCGAACACCCTCCACGACGCCGTTGTGCCTATCGCGTCGTGGGTCGACTCCCACACGACGGGCTTATAGGGAACGACCTAACTTAGTATATTTTTGTCCCGTAATACGATACTCAATTGTCAATTTCCATTATTTTTGCCCCATAAAATTTGATGTTCAATTCCCATTTACCCATTATTTTATGCACGTAGGAACTCAAATCAAACTACTACTCCGTAATTAATTATTGATTTTGATTATTATATATATTACTCGTGTTTAGCTTCTAGTTCATGTATTTGGCCAATACAATTAAAATTATGTCCCACATGTCTTTCTTTTGGCCGAACATAGCAAACCACACATAAGTCTTACCATTTTTACCTAGCTACCAAATTTGGTTTTGTAAATCACACAGGTTTGCGTAATCACTTTTTAATTTCCCATTCATTAAGAACATGATTTGTTTGACCCAAAAACACATGAGGCTAAGGGTTTCTCTGTCTTTCTAATCTTATTTGTGGAATATGTGAATTACATGATTGTTTGTCAACTTCTCATCCATTCATACTAAGGCCTCTCCCATCCATACCACCAAATTATCAAATTATCACTGCCACATCAGCGCCACATCATCCCTTTCTCCCATA
>JAOEHQ010036764.1:0-12714 GCA_025447715.1 Asclepias incarnata | reverse complement strand
TACGTTGCACTCTTTTTCCCTTAACTAAGTTTTATCCCACTGGGTTTTCTTAGTAAGGTTTTTAATGAGGCAACAAAACTACTGGTGTATAATGTATAGTTATATATATTTGAGGGGGAGTGTTATGTACAAATATATATATTATGTATTGACCCTTTTACCCCTAAACTTAATCCCCAAGTTTAGTACATGTATATATATGGTGTAACCCTACTCATTGGTTGACACCCCATAATACAAAAAATATTTAGTCTTTCTTTTCTCTGTTGCGGTCTTTATCTTCATATACTATCATCTCCTTCTTCTATTATATTATCATTGTTGGTGGTTGTTATAATTGTTGGTTCAAGATCATCTAATTTCTAACAATGTCTATGTTTTGATTTATGTCTATTTTTGTAATTTTATTTATTATATTAAAAGTTTCAGCTACTTTACCAAACATCTAAATATATTTAAAAAGCTTCAGCTACCAGCTTTCAGCTACAGCTTACAGCTACCAGCTTTCAGCTACAGCTTACAGCTACCAGTCACCAGCTACCAGCTAGTTTTGGAGCTTCAAGCTTGTAGCTTTTAACAAAAAGTTCTTATCTAATAAAAAGTCTTGTTTGGTTAAAGGAGCTTCAAGCTTTTAGGTTGAGTGAAAAAGCTAGTTATTGAAACGCTACTATCCTTAGCGTTAACAAAAGCTGCATGCTTTTGATTTACATAATTACTTAAATATCCTCCAATATTTATTAGCAAAATTGTATGAATGATGTTTGATTGTGTTTTATGTATCAGCGGGAGCTGACCTCCAATATTTATTAATTTTATATATTTATTAATATATATTTTCTTGTTAGATATAGAGATAGGATGGAATGTGAATGGAAAAAAGGGTGCGGGTGTGTGACAAGAACTTCAAGCTTATTCATGTCATCACTATATATGTTAAAGAAAATAGTATTTTTCTTATTTCAAATATGATATAAAATCTTATATGGAGTGTAATGTAATGTGACATATCAGTATGGTATAAAATATTAACAACAGAATATTACTATTGCCTAAAACTTAGAATATTAAGTATTTTTTATTTATTAATGTTTATTTTTGTCATTTTATATATTTTGTTAAAAGCTTCAGCTACTCTATCAAACATCTAAATATATCTGAAAAGTTTCAGCTACCAGCTTCCAACTACAACAACTAGCTAGTAGCCAGTAGCCACCAGCCACCAGCTAGTTTTGCCAAACATACCTTAAGTGTTAATCAAACTATTATATGAACTACCTTAGCAAGTATTAAATCATTGATGACGAGCAATTAGCTAATTAAAAAATTTAGTAACTAGTTTAGTTACTAAAACGTTTATTTTGGCCTTAAACTTTTTTAATTACCACTAAACCTTTCTAGAAACAAAAACCCATTACTTGTCACCTTTGCATGGAAATCATACATTCTTATATAATGAATTTGACAAAATAAGTCTATGTATACGAAGGGTTATGTTGGGCAACACCCTTTGTGTGAGAAGTGCAATGTTCATCATCCCACCACAACACAATGTAGGGCGCGTTTTAATTGCAACCGAATGGGGGCATATGGCTAGAGATTGTCGGTCAAGAGGTGGACCGGTTGCTCCATTGAATGTAGCCCCCATGAATATGAGAAACCCCCGAGGCAACCGTGGGGCGTGTTTTGAATGTGGAAGCCCCGACCATTATAGGATGCTTGTCCTAGGTGGGTTAACCATATGTACTGAAATATAGTATAGATAGACTATGTTATGGGTGTATGGGCCAAATAATGTATATTAGTGAGAGTGTTGCAAATTTATACTATATTTATGGTCTTTTGTTTTGTTTTTTTTGTTTTTTGTTTTTTTTTTGACATAATCTCAATATTATATGTTTGGTTTGCTGCTTCCCTCACAAATCACCAGGTTACAAGACTTTTGTGTCCTCTCGTTATGACCACCGCTCACAATTAAAATTAAGATCAATATTATATAAACATTGTGTGTTTATAGTATTCTACCCATTAAATTAATTTTGTAACTAAAAAATGGGGTATCTTTCATGGCCTAGTCAAAGCACAAAGTTAAATTAATTGGATTTGAACATGGTTTAACAAAATGTAACTTAAACAAAGCTTGCAATGTAAGTTAGACAAAGCTTGCAATATACTCTTGTTGCAATATCGTACCACACCCTCATTTGTTGCCTTTAATGACACAAAACGTTTCATTGGGGATGCTGCCATGAACCCAGTGGCGGATCCATGTGGAGAGCAGGGTATGCACTTGCATACCCTGTGGGAAAAAAATTTAGTGTTAAATTATTTTTTTATACATAAAATTAAATTTTTTTACTAATAGTGCATACCCTGAAAAAAAATAAGTGCATACCCTTAGTAGACATAACATACCTATTTGACTAAAAAACGCAATTTCAAAAATATTATTAAATTGTGCATACCCTACTATATTTTCCTGGATCCGCCACTGCATGAACCCGACTGCCTATAACCCCACCGACACCACCTTCGGTTAGTAGCTTGTCATTCTTTCTAAATACTACCAGTTAGCTTTTCTTTTTCCTTTTGTTTTAATTACTTGTAAACAAGTCATGGTTTTGCTGCATTTACATATAATAGATGTTGGGCGAAGAGCAAGTGATGAAATTGTTTAGGAAGACATTAAGGTGTGGCCTTTTAAAGTGGTGGCTGGGAGCAAGTGATGAAATTGTTCAGGAAGACATTAGCTTTATAATCTTTACATAACTTGGAAGCAACAGTTGAGAAAGCAAGTTTTTATTCTAGAAGAAAAATGGCCTATAAGAGCACCTTGGTTAGACAGGATATCGAAAGAAAGAACAGCGCGTTGCTCGCTCATAGAGAAAGTAGAAACAAAACTTGTGTACAATTCAATTGCAAGTCACTATAGTATATACAACTCGATAAACCTCGGCTAAAAACATATCAATAAAGATAAAACATATGGCTAACTACGCGTGTAAATTAGTTGTACTCGTTTGGTTGTAATCATTTTAGTATAAGCATGGGGACCATATACATATATATACCTGTGTAAGTAGACTATCATCTTCGTTTTGTTGAGTTTTTAGTAGTTGCTTGCTTACACATGCAATCTGGCATGGGGTATGTAAAAAGTGAGGCACTTGGTTTCCTCACTTCACTCCCCTTTACATCACTATGATGAAGCATTTCGCGCAACTGTCGCTGAAAGCTCTCCCATCTATAAATCACATATAACATTGTCATTCACATGTTTGTGTCAATAAAACAATTGGTTCATTTGAAATTTCCATAACAAGAATGATCAATTATCAGTTCACCCGACAATAAGTAAATTGGTTCATGATGGAAAATCGAAGTGTCAATTTCGAATCATTCACATATTAGTATTAGACTTGCTTTGGTTGTGTATCAGTCATGCTATACTTTTAAGCCTCTCCAATGAACGTGGCAAACTGGCGTGGGCTGGTTAACGGTTCAAAAACGGAATAATGGATGGCAGAAATACTTTTTCAACGTTTTTACATATTCTCAGATAAATAATGTAACAATACGTTAGACAAAAAAATATATATATATTATATATATATATATACAACATTCTCTTTTTCAGGAAAAATTTGAAGCTAAGATTACCGGTTGCCACAATTTCAATACATGGATACTTTAGAAATTTAAGTCAAACTATAGGTCCATATGTCGCTTCCTTATCCAAGTGAATAAGTTCTTTTCATGTTCAATTTGCTCATAATGGGTAAACAGAGAAGGCATTTACTAATATCACAGAAACATTATATTATTATTGCCATGTTACCTGATATGGGGGCTGTCAAACAATTGAGCCAACTTTCTCTTGTCAGGTGTTATTGTTTTGGCATGTCCTTCATAGGAAAAACGTCTGTGACCAATTAACAAGTGTGGGAAATTTCCTCCCTGAGTAGTCACAAAAACCTCACTGTAGAGACATATCGTATAATCAAGAGCAGCCAACCTAGACGAGTACCCCTGTATCAAAAGCAACTTTCAATGAGGAATTTCAACTGCACCTTGCTATATCCTCTTTTTCATTAAAATTGCAAGATCTTTACAATCTTTACAGTGGCAAAATCAGTCAGATAACTGATAAAAATATGGGTCAAATGGGTACTCTAATTATACAACAGTCAAATTGGGTCAGCTCCGATTGCGCAAAGCCTTCAACACTTTCTGTCCAATTTTATATTTTTGTATACGCATTGAATTTCATTTCAAAAATGATATTATAACAATTATAATTATGTTTCGACTAAAACGATCTGGGACAGATATTGGCTGTGAGACCGGTTGGTTGGGGACGCCAAACGGCCGGTTACCTTATTTTTAATACACGCCAGGCAACTTTCATCTTTTTAACCTGTTGAACCCTTTAAACCATTTCCTTCTTAGCTAATTTTCTATATTTGAAGCATTCGACAGGTAACAAAATACAACCATGACTGATAAGAAGTTCTTTTTTAGTTCAAAAGGGATATTTAGTGCAGATGAACCTGATGTATATCAAATATACTTTTGTATGGATTAATCCAGGTTATATGTTATTGCTAATTTGCCAAAACTGAATAAAGTATATAAAACTGTAAAAACTAGCTAAAGAGAAAATGAATCAAACGTGTCAATTAGGTGAAAAGCTGCCCATCTCATAATCAGAAATTGTTCTATAATAAAAGATGGATCGTTGATTTATAGATAGCTTTTAAACATGTAATAGATTAACTGCATCTGAAATTCAGGAAAGATAGGCTAATCAACCCGGCAAGACTCGTTTTCACTAACATAAAAAACTAGTTTTTTTTTATGTTCAGCTTTCTTGCAACCTTTAGTGATGAGTACAAGAACAATTCAGTTATTTGAGTTAAAATAAACAAAGTATCTGGAGAATTACCATAAATGGAGCAAGCTCCACTGGTGAAGCTAATGTATCCTTGGTTTCTAATCGTGGAAACATTTGTTTAAGTGGTGCCATATATTTATCTGCTTTGTAAATTTTTCCCGCTGCGACATATACCGATGTATTTTTATCAAAGCCCATGCCCCTAAGCATCATTCCAACCTACATTACAAGCAAGAACACTATCAGTCCATCAGAATAATATGGCACCAAACGAGCAATCAAAGGCAGGTATCTAATATCTAGAACCATGTGTTGCTAACAAAAAGTTCATATACAAGAATCTTTCTGTTTTTTCATAATATATAGCCACGGAAAAGGGAAAACATATTTATAAAACATATTTATGTGGTATTTAGATTTGCGTTTTGGAGTTGATTATTATCTGATTATTAAGGTTTCATATAATCAGTTTTGGATGATCGATACCAGCTTCATCAAACCTGATTATCCAAGAACCCAACACTTCTTTTCATCTAATATAAGATTTTCTCCCATTTTACAAAACATCTATGTTTCTTTCTCGGATTAACAAAAATATATTCTTTGGTTATTATATCAAATAATCCTTATTTGATTTTATTTCAGCAGATTATTTGATTTTATTACACCAGATTGTTTGATTCCGATTATGCAATATCACAATCACCTTTTAAAACGCCAACCCAAACAAACCCCATAGAGATAACCCTTATACATGACACGACCCATACTACTTCTCAAGATATATATACATTACAATAAGAGAATATAAACAAATGTAAGCAGTTGCTAAAATAAATTTTGGTAGAAAGCATCCAACATAGATGTTGTAATGCATGCTATGTCACATGGAGATAGTGTTTGTATCTGAAAACTTATTAATTATAGCTATAGGCACACCTCTATGGGAGTTAAAGGGCATTTTCCGTCCATCCTAATTGCGCCTGGTCTTATAATCCGATTCTTTTTCCGGAACTTTCCTCTCCAACTTCTTTCACGAGCAATATCCATTTCACGTTGTTCTTCCTCACCACCATCATATACACAACACGAAAATGCAACCATATCCTTCAAAATGAACAATATTGTGAGGATCATATAGTGAGAATGTCCATGTAAATTATGTACAACTAGACATGCCAATTGGGACGAGTCAGTCAGGTTAGGTAATAGGTCTAAACAGATAACCATTTAGTGCAAGTTAAAGTGGCTGGGTCGCCGCAGAATTACTTATCATGATCATAAAGACTAGGTTGCTACGAAAGTAACCTAGCCTCTTTATTGTAATAAATTAATTGAGGTTTTATAAATTCATACACAAATATGTGTTATCCATTTTTTAGAACTTAACCAATAATTAAATGTGATTACAAAAACTACGGTGTTACTAATATGATCCATTAACTTTCATTAAAAGCCTGATCGAGGAGGCTTTCAGACATTTGAGCTCACTTAGGATGACTTTTAACCTGTTAGACCTGTCAGACCTGTTCATCCCATTTCCTTTTTAGTTACATCTATTAGCTCAACCCAATTCACCTATTATGACTGGACAAGATTACCTCTTCAAAACGGAGATGGACTGAAATATATTTTCCACCACTGCTAGAACTATTTCGGATCATCCTATCGACCATTTTTGCTGCAAGTGTGCGTATAGGTTCTGAAAACCTAAGTGCCCCAAAATTCGATAAACATCTAAGCCCTTGGATATCTGAAGGAACAGCATGAGCCAATCTGTTAGAGAATGGCGCAATACGCACTGCCCTGCACAATTAACAATGTCACGAACCTACTAGTTAACAAAAAAGGAATAACTGACTATTTTTTGAGAGAAGTAAAAACATAGACTACAACACTTAAAAGAAAAAATATATTGTGGTTAGATGTTCGCAAAGTTATTATGTCACTTGAATAATAAGATAAGCAGTTGCCTAAAGCTAAGGATAGTTGGGTAATTTAACGTATAAGGAAAAAGATTCGTGAAGTCGGTGGTGATTCGGGTAGAATTTTGCTATCGGAAGAACGCTTGGAGGAAAGAAGCTGCGGCGAGGCTGTGAATAGTGGTAGCGGTGCTAATATCAAATGCGACTCTATTCTTGGAATGATTTTGGCTTGCTTTTGGATGTATTCATTACAACTGAGTTGACGATTGGGGGCTTCATTATGGGTACTTCATAGATGGACTTGAGATACGACAATCACGATCGTTACAAACAACACCTTGAGTACCAGATTTTTTGGGGGAGGGAATAATGTGAAGCCCCATTGTATTGATATTAATCATTATTAGATATACATTTTATTCTTATTTGATATATTCTGGTGTTCAACACATAGTCTAATTAGATACAGATTAGGACGTAAAGTTTTATTAGGAAAGAATAAAACTTGGAGAACAAGTTACTTGTCCTACATGGATTTATTTAGCACAAAAAAAGGATGTAAGTATTATTTTATTTCATTCTTAATTTGATTAGTGATTTTCATATCTTCATTTTATTTTCTGAAAAAATTGGCAATGCAGTGACTTTCATATCATTGGAAGTGCTAGTTTAACTCTAGAAGTAAACCGTGGGAAAGCATCGATAACCATTCTTTTCTATTTGTTTGTTACATTTTATGGACATTCATATTCTATTACTATGTCGTCTAATCAGAAAGTTCGACAATAAAAGATTCCAGAAAGTTGATCCTGGATGCAACTTCTGGCAGAGTTGATTGGAATAATTAAGAGGAAAAGATTTATAACAAGGCATATTTACATACCCCAACTCCACAAGCTTTGGCAAGACCTTTTGAAGGTAGTAAGTTGGACTTGACCAACCTTTTACTCTCAAATTCACAATGTTGCTTATATTGTTGTCAAAACGCTCGAGCACATCTTGCGGTAATTCTCTAACCACATTCACATGATTTCTTAACGCATATATAAAAAACTCCTCATCAAATATATCCCCGAACTTGCTGCAATTTGGACCAGAAATTAAAGGATTTTGAAACGTCAATAACTACTAGAGGTGGCAAGTTTCATCAAACTACGAGTAAAACATGTAATATATACAAATTTATCTTAGAAAGAAAAGGGTCAAATAGATTGAAGCACTGAACAAGTCATCCAGGTTAAAAGTTGCCCCAAGTATATTTTTAACATAAACAGTGAAATCACTTTATTTAAAAATTAGGTAATAATTGATACAAAATAATTCTTGTAATCATATCTGACCCACAAATTATTTGTAAAAAATAAAATACTTTCACAAATGTGTTCCAGGTCAACGCAACCCAACCTGACTCGCTTTAACCCAATACCACAAATTACCCATTTTTAATAAAATTGGGAATCAGTACCTTCGTGACTAATATTGGGAGTGATGTACCTTATGAAGCATACAAAAATCAACTAGAAATATATGACAAATAAATCTGGTGCTAAAATGGAAGCTTACTACTAGTGTAAATTATAACGAATATTTCATAAATTTAAGAAACTATTTTAGTATATTCATCAAAAACACATGTTACAAAAGCATGGAGATATTCTTGCTCTCATTTTAAGTGACTGTAGTTTACTTATTTAGTTTTCGTTCACAAACGTCCAAAGGGTAACATTTAACTACAAACAGTTAATGTAAGTATTTGACTACCAATCAAAATCTAAAACACCTCTTCCTTAAGAAACTTCTGGATCACAAAAATGCCTTAAATATTTTGCAATGAATACTAGCAGCAAACGAGATCTTGTTAGATGGAGAAAACTTGCATTTATCAGGAAAATATGGCTCTAATCGCTTTTATCTTAAAAGTAAGATTTTTTTAAAGCAAAACTTATATTCAATGCTCATTAAACTATTCTTTTAAATCACTGTCACTGTCTTTAAAACATAATCAAAAATTTATTTCTCGTCAGATATGAGGCCCTGCTTCTGTCAGGACACATGCCACTAAACCTAATGTATTTAGTAAGGAAAACTATCGCCAATCTCAGTCAGCAATCCTGCTATTTAAGGCTGCATGTTCATTTAGACATGTATAAAAACTATCGCCAAATACAGGGTCATTATTCCCTCTAGCCTTGAAATCTCAACATCAGGTGAGCGGGTGAGGTAGAGGCTAATTACCAATGGCTTATAATGGGAAAAAGTCATTCAAATGTTGAAAAGGATGGAAGGACGTTTTCAGGCTAATATATCCTCTTCCCAACCATCGTTGATATTAACATTTATCAACCATCAGTAACGGGCCAAGATGTAAAATTTAGTTTAAACATTTGTCAACGGGATTTGCTTGGGAGGGATGGAAGTTCATTACAGGCTTAATGTAAAGAGATTATTTTAATAATGACATATATATCACTGCACATAAACAGGAATATGTTTATGTACAAAGTTTTATTTACTGGACCCAATACACTACGAACTAGTTGGGCCAAAAGTGTCAGATACCACACGTCAAAGAAAAAGAAGCTGGGACCCAAGACCGCATCTTAATTTCCTCAAAAATTATAATTTATACCCAGAATATGTTAGATGTAAGATGTTTTATCTACTAACTCCGCTTGTTTGTAGTGAAAAGAAACTGTAAGCACAAAATTGAAGATCAAAATAATCAAACACAGCCATCATAACTTGAAAGGCGGCCTTAACAGACCTATTCAATTAACCTAAAAAATAGTATCAAATCATGTGAAAATGAAAAAGATAAATAAGAATGATGGGAGATTGCATTCACACAGAGATTACTTAAAATTCACTACCTTGAGTCACGCCAGACGCTGTTCAGATGAAATATTGGAATGACAAGTGTAGCATTCAGTAACCCTGCAACCGCCACTGCATCACATATCTGATTTACAATATATTAACTTGTAAGTTCAATAAGCCTATAAAATAAGTATATAGCATAACTTAAACAGGGTAACAGTGAGCAAAAAGGTCGGATATTTTTATAATAAAATAAATAAATATAACTCATTTAAAGCGAATTTCCTTTGAGAACATGTATAAATACATTACATGAGCATAATATTTTAAAATCATGTAAAAGAATGAGAATACTATACGATAATCATAAAAATTGTAAACTTTCTTTGAAAGGGAATAGATAAAGATACAGCAATACAGCATATGATTTGATTAATATACCACAGTTGTGCATGATCTGCTTGTACAGTTTGCTATAGGAGTAGTAAAATGTGGTATATTCATCAAATGTTGTGGTATGTTTACTGAAAACCTTCTTTAAGCCGACTATCCCATGTGTGCCTTCACTCCAACACAAACTTTATAATTCGAGCATCATTATATGTAATTATTGCACCATTACTTCTATGGTAAGAAAAAATACCGATAATCTTTGTTGGTTCAGCCCGCCATTTGCTTCAATTATGAGGAATCCATTTGATTTTGGTAGTTCTGGATTCGTGATGGGTGAACAAATATGAAAAAAAGGTTAGAATTCCAGAGCTTGAAAAAGAAACAACTTTTCAATTTTCTTGATCAAGTCACTTGAAAAATACAAACCTGATTGAGTGTTCTGAAGATTAATACAAGGCTTCCAAGATTGACGTGACTTCGTGTTCCATACATTTGTCATCTGTGAGTTCCATGACAGAAATTATAACTTTAGACACCATCAAAAACTAAGGCTAAACAGACTGAAAAGAAAAGATACTGGTAGCTTTGTTCATAGAACATGAATACAGATTACAAGGTTAAAGAAAAGCAATTGCTTGATAAAGGTCAATAAATAAAAAAGATGAAGCGAAATTAATTGAAGTTGATTATATGTTCTTCAACTTTAATTTATTATCATCCAGAATGTAGCTTGCGTGCCACCTAATGGTTAAGTGTCATAGATTGTCTACCCTTATCCGAGTTAACCTAAATTGAAAGTTTACATACCTAAATATACATACATAATAAGCATGCAGAACACACTTTCCATGTGTAAATAAAGAAGTTATAAAACATACACAAAATTACAAAGTCATAACATTGCAAAGACTAAGTTTAACCAAAATCAAATGAAGTTGATTATATCTTCTAAAAAACCATAATCAAGAATGTAGCTTTATCCGTGCCTAATCCTTAAATATCACCCTTTCGGAACCAAATTTTCCCCTTTTTGACTACCAATATTCCATTAACCTAAATTATAAGTTCAAAGGGATAGTACATCGACCATTATACTTACCTAACGACTACTCTCGATAGGCATGTGGGGATCACACTTTTCATGTGAAAACAAAAATATTAGGATATTAAAGCATTGTATTATAATAGCATTACAATGAACAAAAAAAAAACATTACCAAGTCATTATTGGTACGATTACTCTCGGCTTCCATATATGGCCACAAGTGCTGGAAAACTTGAGGACTTTGATACAAAGACCCTAAAGGAGCTGCTTTACCAGATCTTCCAGCATTGCTTTTAGTAATAATACCAACATCAAACCCCATTGTACCCATATACAATAACATTGCAGATATATAAAGAAGTGGTGCAAACAATAAAACCCTTCTCCGCCTATACACAGCCGACATCACCAAATAAACCCACCTTTCAACAAAGCTCTGCATCTTCACATCTACCCCACCACCCCCTCGAAAACTGCTCCCACCACCACTGCCTTTATTCCGACGAAATCGTGGGGAAGAAGGCGGTGAAGGGGATGGCGAGACGGTTCCAGTTGGCCGTCCCAAACGACTGTAACCGTGCATTGTTGTCGGTGCTAAAAAAAGACCTGCTTTTTGCAAAATTCTCACAATTTCAACTTACCCAGTTACTAAAAGTTGAAATTGAGAGAAACCCAGATGGGAAACTGCAAAAAGTTTGTATCTTTTATTGCAAAGAATAAAAAAAATAGTTAGAAAACAATATCTTTTACTAGAAATCTTATGGTAAAAAGACACAAACTTTTTGGAAAATTCTCACAATTTCAACTAACCCAGTTGCTAAAAGTTGAAATTGAGAGAAACCCAGATGGAAAAATCCAAAAAATTGTAGCTTTTTTTTTGTAAAGAATAATAATTAGTTAGAAATGAATTTGGGAACAAGAAATAGATAAAAATAGAATAATGTCTGTGCCAATTACTACATCAAGCTTTTCTTTTCTTCTATCTTAATTTCTTCATACAGTTTGGATTGAAAAAATACTTCACTTCAGAGAAGCATTGCAATTTGCAAGGAGGAAGAATGATTATTAGTATATTTTATTAGAAAAAGAATTATAAAAGTGTGAAAAGAAAAAGAAGAAGAAGAAAAGTGTGTTATTTTTGACTTTTTAGTTTTTATTGACCCCCTTGTGTTTTCTGGAACTAGGACTAGGACTACACCGACATATTCTTCACGGTATATGTCGGTATGCACGTTGAAGTCAATGTAGATATAGCACGGTAAAAATTAGGGGTATATTTGGTTGGATCGAATGAAATAACGATGGAATGGAATGGACTGGACGAGGTAATGGAATGGACGAGGTAATGGAATGAACATAGTAATTAAATGGGTTATTACCATTCTATTGGCATGTTTGGTAACCATATTTGTGACAACCGTCACCGGAGCGCCTTGACCGGCCGTGTTCCAGATCGCCGTTGCCGTATTTATTTTTAAGACGTGTTTATTTTTGAACGATAAAATATGTCAAGTTTATAGCCGTTTCGGGCGTAATTCGAAAATAAATATTTTGGCGTTGTTTTTGTGTTTTAATGAGGTTCGAGTCAAAAGACTCACTTAAACGAATGGTTTTCCGGGTAAAACTGTAAAGTCTTGCGAGAG
>JAOEHQ010036743.1:0-12715 GCA_025447715.1 Asclepias incarnata | reverse complement strand
TACATGATTCGATCAAAATAACAAGTTACTTACATACAATGCACATGATTAAAGTTGGATACCCACTATGACAAAACATGTAAAGTTACTTACATTTTGAAGTACTAAGCCCATATATGTATTATATAGTGAAAACCATATGTTAAATCTTAAAATTGAACTCGTTGGCTCAATTTGACTTTCAATATAAGCGTTTGATCTTAGACTAAAATCAAAACAACTTGCTACATATAATTTCCTTCATGATTTTCTGTAACGAACTGAACGAAAAGAAATACGATTATATCTATATTGCGTTATATTTGTTTTTTTTTTTAACGGATGGATGATATATAATAATCAAAATTCTTGTATGTGTACAGTTTTTGAAGCACAAAAGGATGTTGTTTATCCTGAAGGACGACGCCCGGACCCGAGCGCCGGCCCGGGCGGCTGGGGCCGTCAGCAGCCATAATTTGCAATTTAATGTCACCGTGTACGTATGTATGGTCTATATATGCAATTCTCCTACATATAAATAAATTAGTAGAGTAATAACATAATCGTGATCTATTTATGGTGTAACTACCAACATTTTATATGTATCGTTTGCCATTGAAATATTTAATTCAATGGATATATAGTACGAACTGTCGTTGATATATGTTTGCTGCTTTAATTGTAATATATATAGTATTATATACCACATAATAATGTATGCCTCTTATTATTTTATATATATATATATCAAATTAAATGCAAGTATTTCTTTTATTTCTTGTATATATATTGTATTGTTAAATGTTAATGCTAGCTAGAAATGAGGTGGAGCTAAAAATTTAGTTTAGAGGTGGCCAAAATTAATGACGGTAACAGTTACTTGGGGCTTCTTAGGCACAGACTTGACAGGAGATGGGGGCCAAATTTCTCCACAATCAAACTTGTCCACGCTCTTAAATGTGAATATATATATATAATGAGTTTTTACGTTTTCAGATGGATATATTCAACACAAAAATTGTTTATATATTTGAATTCGCTAAAGGTTATGGGCTTTTTTTTCCCGGCTCTTGGCCCCTGGGCACTTAAATCCTCAGGACCCGACTTTGGTTTTTAAGTTGATAGTATATTTTCTTGTAAGTTTAGTTGCTTCATATGATTTAAAAATCAATAGTTAACTGTAGATATATAAATTTCAAAGCTTATTAAGACGCTCGACCTTTCCACAATGCTATTTTGGGTGCCAATGTGACCCTTCCACAAAGACTACACCTTAGATAATGGACAATTGGACGACAATAACAACAATATTCAATCTCATTAAAAGCGGAGTATGGAGGAGGTGAAATGTAGGCAGACATACCTCTACCCGAGGTTAAAGAGACTGTTTCTTGAAAGACCTCAGACAAAAATGTGTGTTATAAAAATAAGTGGCATGCAAGAGTTAGTGTGTGTGTGTGTGTGTGTGTGTATGGATATAAAAAGTAGTGTATGTCATAAAGAAGACAAAACATACATGCATATGGGCATATAAAAGGAAATAAAACCTATAAACATATAAATCATACAAAATATGTAAGTATAACAAGAAGATAGAGAAATATAAGTGACATGAAAGTTTTTGTGTGTGTAAGGATATAAGTAAAAAGACATAAGAGAATAATTGTCTAAGCATAAATATGTGTGCTTTAAGTCTCTACCTCTAAATAGCCTAAAAGCGGAAATGTGTCTAACCCTTAAAGTAAAGTTGTATATCCCCTATGTTTATCTATCCTAATTGTAGTCCTCCAGGTGTGTCTAAATAGCCTATGTTGTATTGGGAAATTGCAGAAATGAACAATAACTTAGATGCTCTGAATGGCGTGATAACACTTTCAGATCAAATCTATTTGGTGATTCACCCAAATGAATTGATCAGATACAATTAAGAGAATTTTAGAACTGAGTATGTATTTGTTAGAGATGATTTCGAACCATAAGGAAGAAGACCAAATGCCAGGGGATTTTCCATTTGTTGTTAGGGTCAAGAAACTGTCTATAGGCAGTTTTCAAAGTTTTCAAATTGTCAAATTTAGTCCCTCAAAAATTTGAAATTAAATTTTTAAGAAAATTTTAACATAGCAATTTAATGGGGAAAAAAAATCGACCCAGCCAGGGGCTCTGCTCTTTGGACCCCGCTTCCGGGGGCGTTGCCCTCGGACCACCATTACTTAGGGCTTCGCCCATGAGTTTATAATAAGCTCAAATAAGCGTGCACTCCGCACCACTAAACTTGTATGATGTTTTATTATGACACTATTGATCATCAAGTTAATCCAATTATAATAAAATATTCAACATGTAGTTGTTTTGCATTTGATGGCCGTTGTGAGAGACTGAGAGTTGAGATCAAACACGTGACCCGTTCCTAAGAAGTCGTCCACACTCGGACCCATAAGATATTTGCGTTGGGAGAACGGTGCCGTTGAAAGACTGCCCTATCTAAGCAGTACATACATGATACATGTGATGAAAATTAATATATTGGCCCATTAATCTGAAAGAAACATTTGAATAATAACAAATTTCAACTCATGTTTTTAAAGAATGTGTTTATCTTGAAACCAATCAGCACAAAAAAAAAAAAAAGTTTTTGTAGCTGTTCCATATATTTGTTAAAAGTTAAGGCCCAGAAAACAAAATCTAAGTGAACTTTTAGTTTTCTATATCTGGGTAATGCGGAATGAGATCCTTCTGGGACGGAAAAGCGAGTTGATTAGCCATGAACCCATATCTGAACAATTAGTACATATGAAAGTCAGCTATAATATAACATCGCCATTGGATGGTAATGATGGGAAAAACCAGAGCCGCTTATCGTTTACATAATTAACTCAAACAAATTTGCAAGACTCTTATTTCTGTTATAATCATGAATTCGCAAGGATTCATCATAACTAGTGCCATTTGTCTTGTGCTGCATATATGAATAAGGGGACCATTTGACAGATATAGACCATGAAAGCTCTAAAACGACTTTTCTGTGGCCTTTCTCCAAAAGGTTTTTTCACCGGCAACCCAACCAACCCATGCCAACATGCCCATCACATAAGAGTTGAATTAAACTCGCCTAGCCAACCAATCCATCTTCACCAGAGAACTTTTCTCATAAATCAATGGGAATGGAACCGGTGATACATAAAATGCCCTCATCTTCGGAAACAATTAGGCTACAATTATGAGGCTTTGTCAGGCCTCTTTTGAACCATAGAGGAACTTGTCACCAAGAACAATATCCGTGATAGTGATATTTTAAAACAACATTTCAAAATTTTTTGAAGTGCAATTAGAGATACCCAACAAAACAAAAACAAGAACGTTAAAAAACAACACAATAAAACATGTTATACAAAAAGTATACATTTGAGGTTAGAATGTAAGTCAGAAATGTTGTCATAAGGTAAATTGGGTAAGAAAAACAGAAGAAAATAGCCACTACACGCATCAACTAAAAAAAAAATATTAAATATGTATCAGTTTTTGGTATGTAGAGTGATTATAGCATCTCATTTTTCTGACATTCCTTCATAGATTTTCTTTCGGAAGTTCCCCTTCAACACTCTCTTTAGATGATGCCGATGTGTCTGTGTTTTTTAATTGCTCAAGCTACAAAAAAGACAACTTATGCATTATTATGCTAATAATTTCACAGAATATTTAACAACCAGCATATATTATTTTACAGTAGAAAGTACACATTTTTAGGCCTTCAGCCTATCACCTAATCTCCATCCCACACACCAGTCACCCGCAGTGGATAAAGATTTAAAAGGAACATATCGTTTGACTTCTGAAGTCACAAATGGAGCAGAAATATCGATTAGTTGAAGGTGCAGATTAAAGGAAATAACAAAGAGTAACAAGATGTACCTGGCTGCATTTTTCTTGGTGAACTGCCAAGAGCTCATTGTATCTAATCTGCAAATCAGACATCTCGGCTTGTAGTTTTTCATATTCAGATAAGCTAGGACCACCAAGTTTTTGCTGGACAAATCTGTTAACCCAATAATAAATTATTTAGAGGCGTATGCTAAAGAAGAGAGGTTCTATCTACATGAAATACCTGATTCGTGAATTCAGAAATAAAAATCCACATGATAGGTGAAAATATGCAGAAGATTGTTCTACGAATCAAGACTATGCAAAATATGCATACTTAATATGAAAGAAAAATCAAGTTATCCAAAGACGTGAACTTACTCAACAGCTGAGGATGGCTTGTCATTCTGTTCATATAGAGCCACAAGAACTGCATATAATAAAAGTTTTAAAGTGAGCATGTAAGGGAGAGATGCAGGGCACAAATAATAAATTTCAATTTTGAATTCAAACCCTGAAATCCATGTGCTTGAACACTACCTGACTATCACCAGTTCACCACAACTCCGTAATGTCTATTCTCAAAACAGTGTGCATCGGTTTTCAGTTTAAAAGTGAGTATTTTGCATTTAAGTTTTGCAAAGATAGCCAAGATAGTGGAATATTAAGAAATGCTTGTGAAATGTGAAGCTGGTTGCAATATTATGCACAAGTTTTATATCAAATCAAATCGTTCTTGTACATTTAAGGCGCGTCAAAGGAGGTAAGATAGTGAAAGAAGGATGATATATGAAGTTATGAACACGGTTATGAAATAAAGCAAGAAACCTTTAGTCAAAGCATCAAGGACACCACTAGAATCTAAATACTTCCTAAAAGCTTCCTTTTTTGCTTCCTTCTCCTGTAAACAAGAAATGTACAAAAGATCGTGCTTATTAAATAAAAAAACATAGCAAGTTTGCATGAATTATTATTGAAATCACTCATAATTACGATTAGTAACTATTAGTATGTGAATTGATTTGAAGAGTTATTGAACCATCTTTTAGTAGGGTTTCGATCAGTTCAATGCCATGATTTAACTTTCTTTATACCTATTAGTCAATGACATTTATCCGCATATGGATGTAAACTTAACCATTATGGAGTACTACATATCAACAATTTATTTTAGCAAGTCCATAATTCACCTAATGATTTTGGTTGAAAAACTATGGCTAACATAGTACCTCAGTATATAATTAGCACTAATCATTTAGCATAAAGCAAGTTTCCTGAATTTCTAATAGCTAGAATTTCCTTTTACTGTAAGTAACACAAGAAGCGTTATTATAGTCTAATGATCCATTTCTCCTACTTTGTCCCCTTCTGATGGCTTTTTTTTCTTTCTTTTTCTATTTGAAAGTAAACATTCACACGCATCCCTATGTTTTCACAACCGCTTGGTTGATGGGTCATATGAAATACAACTGAGCCAGAATCCCTTTGGTCCCTCATGGCTTAGTCGTACTCCAACAAGTTACTATTTAGCCTTTTATTATGCAGGTTGCTAATAAATTTGACATCTTTTCTTCGCATGTGGTTTGATATAATGAACAACTAAACTCCTACCCATTTAACATCCCAAAAATCAAAAGAAAGCTCCTTTTCTTTGTCATAATAGTCATTTTTCAATGAATTTCCTTAACAACTGATAAATCTTGATTCTTTAACTTAAAAAGATATGAACTTTAATTGTGGCAAAGATTGAATGGTTGATAACGGGCAACCCAAACCGGCAGCCTATCCATAATGTGGGGCATACATGACTCACTCGGGCACAAACACGAGACCTTCTGCTATTTATGTCAAAGATGACCACACCCATAACCAACTGAGCTACACGCCATTGGCGATATGAACTTTATTTGCAGAAAGATTTTTTTTTTTTTCAAGAAACATAAAAATAAAAATATGTCATTTTAAACCCAAAATGCAATCCTTAGGAAAGCGAATGTGTATGCTAGAATTACTATCAGTTAAGTAATCAATTGTACCGACACAAATAAGCATAATCATAAAACCAAAACACATAAAGTACTGAGCATATAGATCGATACAGTTTATACAATGCCCACAAAAATCAAAATAAAAAATAAATAAATAATATAAAGGAGATCTAGTAAAAGTAAGAACTGACCATTATTATTTATTCTTCTTTCTTCTAGTGCATCATATATTTGATTTTGAGAAGGAAAAAGGGGTGGCAGATGTGGTGAATTTAATTAATGTAATGTTTCAAGGTATTTCAGGTGACCAATCAGGCAATCATCAATAGAAGATCGTGTTCTCAAGATTCCTTTATAAAATAAAAAAAAACTTAACAAAGATTAGAAGTGAAGGTCGTTTCCTTTCGAATCAAACAAAATCAATTAAATTATCCTTCGACTCATATCATTTCATTTTCTTTGGATCTTAAAAACAAACTCAAAAAATACTAAAATTAGCCCTAGAGGTTATTATTAGTAGCTTATTACATGCATAATAACTAATACTTTATACATCAAAAACTACCCTTTAAATTTTCACATAACAAGATACAAATTTTAATACACCCAAATAGTTTATACTGATAGCCCTTGAGGCTATCATTAACAAAACCCAATTTTATATTCCATTATATTCATTTCTTTTCTTTACTTAAAAAAACTCAAAGAACATAGTGTAAGTGAATGTATTTATCGGCATCATACCCTTATGAGATGAGATGATTGGGATCCAATGTGGTTCTAGAAACAGAGTGTCTTCCTTTACCAATTTTTTTTTAATTTCAGGTGGGCAATGACTTTTGCAAGTTTTAGTCACCGTTTGATCGGGCCGAATGGAATAACAATGGAATTGAATGAACAAATTAATGAAATGAACATGGTATTGAATGAGTTATTACCAATCCATTGTCGTGTTTGGTAGCCTTATTGGAATAGATAAATTTTGAATGAATTATTCCATTTCAAAAGTGAAAATAAATAACTTTTTCTCATTATATTAGAATGGAATATTCTAACCATGATTCTGGTCTACCAAACTGGGTATTAAAAAAGAGTAATGATATATGGATTTTCTAACTTTTAAAAATAAAAAAACTTTTTAGTAATGCCCTTTTGTAAAGAAAAATATTAAATTTGACTAATTTGGTTTATGATTTTCGTTGAGTTTAAAAAAATTACTTGAACGGTCGCTAGTTTTGAATTTTCCACCCCATTTCAAACTTTCATTCAAAATTGAACAGCAATGATAATAAAAATGATTATCTTACCTTATGGATAAAAATAGACGAACGTTTGTTTTTGGACCCAACTTGGTAGGAAATTCGAAACTATCGGGCTTTCTACGTAGTTTAAAAAAAAGAGTAAAAGAGGACACCCATGGTAAAGAAATATATTCTGTCCCCGGAACCACATTAGATAAACATCATTCCACCCCGTAAGGGTTATGATGACGGTAAAATACCTTTACTTAATACCCACATGATTTGAGCATCCTTAATGATCGAATCTGTGTCTCTCAACTTCACATTTGAACCCAAGCTGCATTGATAACTGTCTAAGTAGCATATCAAAGTTTCGGAAGAATCCTGTATTATGATACAAACCACAAGACCATTCGTGTAATTATAGATTTATAGGTATGTTTGATACATAGCTTATTTTGTAAGAGTTTATGAGAACTTGAGCTTATGGATTTTATAAGATTGGACTATCAAAATTTTAGTATTTTTTTTCCCCTTAATCCTAAATTACACGAAAGTCTGGGATGAAACCTAAGACTTTTAAAAAAAAACCCCTCAATAACTCACCCTTACAAATATAAGAAGTGAGATTCAAATCCGAATGGAATACCCCATGATCAAAGACCTTATTGACCAAAATTTTAGTAGATTATGATTTACATTTTAAAATGAGCTACTTAAAGTATACTTTAACTTATGGAAAATTAAATAACATAAATACTTTCTAACTAATTATATTTCACCTTTTAAAATCAATAAAGTTTTTATTTATAGTCTTAAGAAGCATGGATAATACACAATAAAGTGTTTACATGGTGATTAAAAATTATTTTTAAGGGCAATTATTTTTGGGGAAAATATACACATTGTGGGTAGTACCTATGTTAGTTATTACCGTTTTTACAAATCTGAAATTTAATATGTATATTTAATAAAATTCAGGAGAAAAAATTGTTTTTTTTTTCCTATACAAATTCACGTTACCTATCATTTTCTCATTATTTTATGCCTACATTTTAGGCATCAATAAAAATAAATAAATTAATACTCATAATTTTTAACAAAATTCTAAAAGATTTGAACTTAGTTTGAATTTCGTTGACGATCTTGTGCATCAAGACTGAAAGTTGCAAAAGGGTCAAACTCAATCAACTATCAACACACACCCACGAATCATGCGGCAGAGGATCAAAACCTCATCCGAAAAAACTGTAAAAAAAACCACCAACAAAACACACACAATCCCAATCCATATTCCTCAAAAATAGAAAAATAAAAAACAATAACAAAAAAAAAAGAATGAAAAATTTAAATAAAAAATAAATAAAATCTTTATTCCATATCACACCACCACCATATACTAATGGAACCGGATGACCTTGGTCTTGGCTCTTACTATCACCACCACCACCCACAACCACAGCCCCCACCACCACAACGCCACCCACACCCACCACCACCTCCGACCACCATCACCAATGGCATGTTACCAACCACCAACAATGATCCCAGACCATCTCAAATGCTTTATCCACATCATTCTGCACCTTCTGCTGTCTCATCTCCTTTAGAAACCGGTGTAAGGCGGAAAAGAGGTAGACCCAGAAAGTACGGTACACCGGAGCAAGCTGCGGCGGCCAAAAGACTGTCGTCTTCATCTTCTCCGTCAACTTCTGTCCCGCCGTTGTCTCCTTCACGGAAGAAAGAATTATCTCTAGGAGTTGGTGGTTCTTCTTTCAAGAAATCTTCACTTGGTGTGTTTCCTTTTATTAGTCCTTTTTTATAGAAGAATGAATTTTACATATACCCTTTTGATTTCTTGAACTGAATATATGAGTTTTAATGTGTTTCTTGTATGTTGTTTTTGCTGTATATATTTTTTCTAAGAGTTTGTACTTTGTAGTATACCATTGCAAGGATAATATTTGCATGGTGTACATGAAAAGGGAATGTATCTATGTAATATCATTATTATTATTATTATTTTTTACCCTCTTTCCTTTTCTTTTAGGCATGTCATTTGCACAACACAAAAGATTAATCTTCCATATATATATATAGCAATAGCAATTTCATGATTTATTCACCGTGCATTAATTATTTACATTTGTCGTGTATCAGTAAGTTTTTCTTGTATGTGAAATTTTTCTCCTTTAATTTGTTCTCCCAAACTAATTGAATGACTTTTTAAACCATTGTACTAATTGGTCAAGTGGAGGACAACGTATTGTATTTGCAAAAACTGTGTCCAAAACTGTTGATATATTATTGATTGTAGCTAAGCTAGCTAGCTGGCAGTGGCTTCTAATTAAGTGATTAATTAGTCTGCTAAGATGAGTTACTGTTATAATTATTATTATTATTATAATGAACATAGATGGATGGATATATATATGGTTTTCTTTGGAGCTAGCTAGGTTTTCTTTTTGTTTTATGTTGAAACTGCCCGGAGATATTTTGCATTGATCTGTCTTGAATTAAATTATAATCTTCATCATCTAAAGTATCATCTGTTTAACAGACCATGAATGAAAACTTAGTATTGCATTTCTTTATCTGTCAGGGAACACAGGCCAAGGTTTTACACCTCATGTTATTTCTGTTAATGCTGGAGAGGTATGAAATATGAACCTATACTTATGTACCTTATACTGTTCAATTATTTGTATATTGTGATATATATATATATATTATGGTGTATTAGTCAATAAACTAAGGGAAAATCTAATATGCATAAGACTGCATACGCAAACACCCCTTTTAATAGACAATCTATTAATTTAAATAATAAACATCTTTGCCCCTTGAATTTCACCTTGTTGCAGCCAACATTTATGCAGTCAACTGCATATATGATATCCCCATAAACTAATATACTCATGTATTCAAAGTGCAACTGTTATGATTTTTGTTGTGGATATACTTTGAATGACGCCTCTGTTTACTTAATTTTGTGATCTGTTGAAATTTTGATAGGATATCGGCCAGAAAATTATGTCATTTTTACAACAAAGCAAGCAAGAGATGTGTGTCCTATCGGCATCTGGTTCAATCTCTAATGCTTCTCTTCGCCAGCCAGCCACATCCGGGGGCAACATTTCTTATGAGGTAAACAAGCTCTTCATTTGTAATTTCCAGAACATGAAATAATCATGAATTTGCGTATGGTTTCTATGATATCAGGGCCGTTTTGACATCCTATCACTCTGTGGATCTTATGTACGCACTGATTTTGGTGGTACCACGGGTGGATTAAGTGTGTGTTTATCAAGTAATGACGGGCAAATCATAGGAGGTAGCATAGATGGGCCGCTAATAGCTGCAGGCCCAGTGCAGGTAATATATATATTTTTTGTTGGCCTTTTACGAGCTTGAGTGATCCCACTCGCTTTGCGAGCAGACTAATCCCTAGGTGACTCGCTTTGTGAGCCCGCAGTCATAGCGGGTGAACCTCCTTGTCCACTAGGGAGTTTATGCCAAGGATAAAACTTGCGACCTCTAATTGAGATGCCATGCTGTTCTGTTTTTTAAGCTCAGTCTTTGAATTTTATTTTTCAGGTAATTGTTGGAACATTTTCTGTAGATGGTAAGAAAGAAATTGCCACTATTATTAGGAGTGATGCTTCTATTAATAAGCTGCCATCACCAAATGTTGGGTCGCCGTCAGTTTCAAACTTAGGCTTTCTATCGCCCCCAGATTCTTCTGGAAGAAATGTAGGTGGCAGCGATGAGCAACAAAATATCGATGGGTACCAATTCATGGTCCAAAATCGAAATTTGCCTGTTGGCGACTGGAGGAGTAATAATGACTCTAGGAACACCGCTGGCTACGACTTCTCAGGTATGCTGATTGGCCCAAGAATCTCTGGAGTTCAAACATCTCATTTGTGTATCTGGTTTAATTCGGTCTGTTTAATGGTTTAATTTGTGTGACGTTTATGGTTTTGCAGGAAGAGTGAATCACGGGGCACAGCAGTCACCGAAGAATGGTGATTATGATCAATTTCAAGACTGAAACTTTGAAGTGTGGTAAATTGGGGTTTTAACTAGCTGTTGGATATAATTGCTTCTTTTGTGCAGGATATGTGGGAAGTTATAACACAATGCATCATCGTTGTACAGTTAACCCAATAACATACTTCATCTTATGTGTTTTGATGTGTACGTACGTACTCTTAGCAGTTAATTAGTAGCGTATAGTACTTGTTTTCAACTTACTTTTGCATAACTTTGGATTAGTTAATGTACCTAAATCATATTTGAATTGTGCAAATTTCTTTTTTTTTTTTTTTGTTTTTAATATATGCGTAACCTATATAGGTTTGAATATGGAATTGAGTATCGTTGTATTGTAAAGATAATTGTGATACGGACTACTTAAAGACTGTTTTTTAAACGTACTTCAAGCTAGGGATGGTTTCGGTATGGTACCGGTACCGAAACCGATAATACCGAAACCGAATTAACCAAAAACCCAATCCCGAAACCGTACCGAATTCACTATTTCGGTACCGGTTCGGTACCGGTATCGGTACCGAGATTTTCGGTATGGTACCTGTTTGTACCGAATTATAGGCTCAGTTAATTAATAATATAGTGATTTTGAGGTATTTTGGTACTAAGAGTAAGACATGATCTTAATGGTTTTTTCCAAATTGAATTTGTCATATGAAACTCAGTGTAACCGTTTTTGGTCAAAATAGTTGACATATTTTGATTATTTTCTTTGTTCTCTAAAGTACAAAAATCAAGTTTACTGATGAAATATAATTAAACTTGCACTGAGCAAAAAGAAAGATAAACTTGCAATGAATGTTCGAAAAAAAAGATAAACTTGCAGTGACCATAAACTTGCAGTTCTCATTTTCACATTCACAAATACTTGTACTAGTATTAGACTATTAGTTTTGTGAAATAAAAACATCAAATATAGAAACACTGAATTATATAACATTAGATTAAAAAACCAAAACATCTCACAAGATTACACCAATAATTTCGGTACAAAACATCACATCACAAGATTATACCAATAACATCACAAGATTACAGGTACAAAAAATCCTCAATAATTTCGGTACTAAAATTCGGTTTACCCGGTACCGAACCGGTTGGTACCGAAACCGAAATCTCCAAATATTCAATACCGATACCGAATACCGAATACCGGTACCGGTTCGGTTTCGGTATTTCGGGATTTTTGCTCATGCCTAGTCAGCATGCCACATAGGTCGGATTTAGGGAGTGGTAACCGGCTAATGCTACAACTGGTCACACATTACATTATATGAACTGAATATGGAGTTTGTTTCTTACATTGATTCAACAGTTTCAAAGGTCACGGCGTCATGCACCAACATAGACATTTGGTCATAGTTGGTTACACTCCGGTGCCATTATCCCTTCACATTAAATGCGTTAACCTTTGATTTGTTTAGTTTAAGTAAGCATCTTTTGACTTATATAGGGTTTAGTACTTTAAAATGCAAGTAACTTTATTCGTTTTGTCATAGTGGGTATCCAACTTTAATTATGTGCATTGTATGTAAGTAGCTTGTTATTTTGATCGAATCATGTAAAAGTGTATACGTGGCAAACCATATGAGCTGC
>JAOEHQ010036722.1:0-12717 GCA_025447715.1 Asclepias incarnata | reverse complement strand
GAATTCACGGATAACCCGTTCACATTTCTAGTTATTTATCTACTACAAACGTCATATGACCAAACAATTAAGCCAAAACTCACATAATTACACTTGACCTCCAAAATGCCTTAAAAATATAATACTAACTAATGAAGTTAGTCAAATACTACAATTAATCGGCGGGTCAATTATCTCAACATTGCACTAAATTATTGTACGTAAATACAAAATGACCCAGAATTTCATTAAAAGTCAACAAGTCAAATAAAGTCAAACCTAAATCAACGGGGTCAAATATCACGAATGTTACAACATCACACATTTGAAATATGCCACAAGCTCATTGACAGCTTGCTACACAAATGGCAAGGGCTTAGACAAATTCTAAGGACTACTAAGCAAATTAAAACTCTTGACTTAGAGTCCTTTATGGTACTCTTCAGTTTAAAGAAAGAGCACTTGCTCAAAACCTTAGAGTTGAGGCTGAAGCAAGAAGACATGTTGTGTCCTCATCTTCTTTGTCTACTCGTACTCTTTCTTCTTGTTATTCTGTCAGTGGCCCACTTGCTTTAGTGTCTGCTGAGCCTATTTATTTTAATAATACTCACAGTTATGTCACTCCCTTTCCTACATGCTCTTTTTAATGACCTCGAACATGAAGAGAGACAAGAGATGCTTTCTAACTTTATGCAATTTGCATTGATCGCTAGCCAAAGATACTCTAAGAAATGGATTAACCGTAGGTCGGTGTCCATTACTAAGCCAACTGTTGATATGTCCCAAAAGGAGTGCTGGAAGTGTGGTCGAAAAGGGCATTATCAAAAAGATTGTAGAGTCGCTATTCCAACTCTCACTACTGCTAAGCCCAACATTGTTAAGCCTACTGATGAGTATAGGAAAAAGAACTATGAGCTTAAGGCTAAGTTGGCTAAGATAGAAGAAGCTAAGACACCAGCGAACAGACTCATCGCTGAGGAACATGATTGGGCTGACTAAGATGACTTAAAAAGCGAGGAATATGTTAATGCCATGTGTCTCATGGACCTTGTTGACAAAAATCCACTCAATAAAGATTAAGTTGCTTCAAGTTAGTGGGTCAACATCACTGTCAAGATGGTATGTGCCTATTCATCTGCATCTAAAGAAAACAAAACTAACCTTCTGAAGTCTCTTTTGAATCGCTAAGATCCGATCTTCAAATTCGCTATGATTCGGTAAGTGATGAGTTAAGTGAAAAGAATGAGAAGCTCAAGGATCTCATAAATGTTCATGTTTAGTTTAAATCTTAAGAGCTCCTAAATCAGACAATTCAGTTGAATAATGAAAAACTCAAAGTTGAGGTTGCTGATTTGAAAGCAGTACTGACTTCCTGGTCCAAGGCTTCTAAGTTGAACCAAAAGTGCCTCAGTGAACAAGTGATTGCTCAAGCTCAAGCAGTGTTGGGTGGTGATTATCAAACTACTGCCACTCTGTCTGAAATGTTCACTGAGATACCTCCACCGGAATGAACTATTCATCCTAATGATGCTTTGTCTCCTAAGGAAATTAAGAAGTATTATTTTGTGAAGTCACAAACTAGTTCTGCTTCATCCTCTCTGTCAAACTCTCCCAAGATAGCAATGCTGAATCTTCTAGCACTGCTAATGCAAGCAAATCAGCAAGCAGTAGCACATTCTCCTATCTCAATACTCCCATCATTGATATGATGCCCAATGAGGGAAGAGTTAAGTATTCTCCTTCTAAGAGGTTTGAAGGTGAAGCATCGAGTGATGGATACAAATTAAGTACTCCTCAACCACTCAGCATTTGTTCGCGTGCTTATGAACCCTTCAAAAGAAGTGGTGTTTCTATTTCTTATGACTATAGTACTCCTCAGTGCACCAAATCAGTGGTTCAACAAGCTAAGAAAATTATGCCCCAAAAGATGCCTGCTGCCAGTGTCAATGATGTCCCTTAGAAAACTCGAGATATGGAGCGCCGAGCAAGATTTGCATCTCAACTATCATCACATGTGATGCCTACAATGTTATGTGACTTACTTCACTCATCATATGAAGTCCACAAATGTGCGAGGTGGTCGATTGACCTTCAAGGAACCTCACACCCGACATGATGGGTAACCTTTCGAAGTCCATCGGCGTCGTTATGGATAGGCATAACCACATCTACGAGTAAGTTGTTTAGCAAAGCATGCTGATCGGACCAAACCACCCGACAAACTCTACCAACTTGATCAAGCCGGTGGGGATTATTTAGATTACCCACTCGACTCCCATCGCAAGCATACTAACCCTCCGCTAGGGCTAGCATGGGTCAAACTTAGCACTTTCATTGCAGTTTATACTCGAGTATCATCATCTATGTCATCTCATTGTTTTAGGGCCCTTATCGTGCATCGTGAACATGGCAATCCTACAAGATTCTAGTATACTATATGTACAAGCCACACATATGTGAACAACAAACAAGTCATCTCAATCATCTCATCAACTAGCATGCATATCATGTATCACAATGTGTAGCAAAAGCAAAGCATACATAACAACACCCATAAGCCCTCTAATGAGTCCCTCAGTCTTAACATATGTACGAGAAACCTTTTACAAGCATTTATTATCAAAACAATCTTATTCTTGTGTCCCTCATACGAAAAGGTAGTTTTCTTACCTTTACGAGCTTCACAAACCACCACAACTAAGTTTACCGTGCTCAAGGAGTGTTTCCGAAAACCTAGAACAAGAGTATGAATCACAGAACACCAAGAATCACTAACAAATCATCACAATTTATAGGAAAGCTAAGGGAAAGCAATAGGGGACTCATAGAGGCACAAAATGAGATTATGAAACTGAAATGAGAAGGGATAAGCCCTAACCCCCTTTCTAATCTGTTGGACTTAGACACAAAATGACCAAAATGGCCTTGGGGCTTATTTAGAAATCCATTTAACACCATAACTGTAACACCCCACCATGGCGGAAACATGGGATGCCACGAAAAGCACAGCACGACATGAAATTACATAGATACATATATATGTACAAGTACTCGTACAAGTACCAACCACAACATTTCATAAGAATACGCACAAATCCATTACAAAGTCATAAAAGTATACTGATACAATACAAGTCTAATGCGTGATTACAAACGTTAAACCCCTCCCTTCGAGTCTCGTGTTCGCTGTCATGATAAGTCAATCAAGGAACGTTATCCTACAAAAAAGTGCTACCTACATTTATTTATACAGATGATTGTACGTTATATCTAATGTTGGCATACGGCAGTATGTATGAAAAGTTAACACAAAGGTTATGCAAATTATTGTTATATGTTACATGGTGGCTACCAGCTTGTTTTACTTTTGCTTTACTCCATTTTCATTTTCAATTCTTCTGGTTATTCTATTGGGTTATATTGAAATAAACTCACTATGTTTACATTTGTTTTTTACTTCATATAGTTCAAATGATTATTATATATTATGTTGATATGTGAAGATATCTATGAAAAGTTAACATACAAGTTATGCAAATAGTAACACTATGTTTGGAGTTTTAATATAAAAGTTATGCATATAAATATTTACATACCAACTGAACATAGTTCAAGTGGTGCCCACATCTTTAAAATAGAGTAGACCTATAAATATGTTTAAAAATCTGATGCTAACACATGACATCAAAAGTTAAAATTAAAAGTGATAAAGAGTGAAATACATGAGTAAACACACAAATTTTTAGTTATCTTTAAATTATTGATACTAGAAATCATACATGCGCAATGCGCGGTAGTTGATGGTTGGAGTCGAAAGGTGATGGTATCCGGCAGTCGGTGATTTTTATTGTTGATGGTTAAAAAAGAATCGGTTTATATTGATGTTTGAATTGTTGTTAATATGGATAGTTGGTGGTAATTCAACATTGATTGATGTGCTATAAGGATGTTTGGTGGTAATAGTTGGCGGTAATTCTTATTAATCTTTGTATCCATACATGTTTCCATTTCATATGAGTTGGTAGGTAAAGAAATTAAATATATCTATTTAGTTTTGAAGTCAACACCAAATCAATTCCATTGAATGACCACAATCCTTATCAAAAATGTAAAATTGTTGAAATTTTTTAAAAAATAAAACAGGTACCAAATGTTTTATTAGGTAGTTTAGATTATTCAATACCGTTTATAATAAAAATTGACTACACATAAATTCACTAGCCTTAAATTACTTTGACTAATGCAAAGCATCAATGAATACATTAAATTAATACATTAAATTAATGTTACATTATCAATTTATTATATGTGCATTTAATACTATATATAGATGTATATGTATTCTGTTAATCCCAAACAAAATATAAATGAAGTTTGCCCAACTCGTTGTCATACTACTTATTACCATAACTTCATTGGTATTTTCTACTCCAACCATTGGAACAGGTATACTTTCAACTTCATATTTTCAATGATTACAACCACCATCGTGGCTTAATGATCTAATGTTCTCATAAGTGGTTTCCATGGGGCTTTAGGCCTGGCAAAGCGGACGACTGCACAAGGCCTGATTTTTCAGGGGCCCCGAATTTTTAAATTTTATGTATACATATATATGGAAATTATACGAGTATATATTATATTATATATTACATAGTATCTGTATCTTTAATAATTAACTGAGCATTTTGATTAGATAGTTAAGACGTTAGGTACGCGCATATTTTGGTTTTTTGTTCGACCGGTCGAATTCGCTGCTCATAGCCTAGGGGCCTTTTTTTTCCGGCTCGTCCTAGGCCCAAAGTTCCTTAGGACCTGCCCTTTGGTTTCGGGTTCAAACTTAAAAAGGGATTAGGTAAATTAGTTCCTTAGAGCACACACAATGGTCCGTGATACCTTCGTTGAAGACTCGTGAAACCCTTAACCACGAGCCCGCCTCATTATGTGGCTCGTGATGCTAACAACAAACCGATTTTCGGTTCTTTTTTTCCTCTCATAGGTTTAATATAAAAGAAATTATAAGCAAGTCCCAGAATAGTAGTTGATTAATGGTGTATAGAGGGTGTTAATAGAAAAATGGTTGGGGAGAATTTTTTTGATGTGATGCTAACGGGATCAGTGATGATCGGGGGTGGAAAAGATGTGACGCTAACGATTTAACGAGGACTAGTAATGGTCGGGGGTGGAAAACCCATTGCTAATGCTCTTATAGGCAATTTAAAAGCAATAGAATGAAGAATATAATAACCACAAGCATTCAAACATTTTAGTGTACTTTTTCTATAATCTATACTAAACATTATCACGATTTATTGTCCTAAATATTTACTTTCGACAGAATATACAAATGATGGAAATATAAAGGTGATGTGCAACTCGGGAATGGCATGCAGAGACGATGACTACACATATGACTTGTGTGAGAAATTCTGCAGTGATGGGCATGATGGATGGCATGCTGTTTGTGAATCTGGTATGTGTTGTTGTAGAGCAGAAGGGGCGTAACGCAGCAACCGTCATATAAAAATCTAATATTTACTAATAATTATTAGTATACATACATATATTGTATTGGTTGATATGTGATTGTTGGTATTTCATTAATAGAACTATGATATTTTGATTATGGATGAGTGAATTGTTTATTCAAAGCACAATTGTGGTCACTATTGGCTTGATTAAAATTTGGAATATATATTGGAGCTAGGAAGACGAGACATAAATTTTGTGTTGTGTAAATATGTGTGGAAGATAGTAGTTTTGTTGCCTATACCCGTTTCGATAGAGATCGGGTATTGTTGTTGTTGTATAGTAGTTTTGTTGCCAAGGAAAGAGGACAAAATGATCTCTTTCGACTCCTCCTCCAACTATCAAATGATGGCGACTTTACCTTTCTGGTCCCATACTTAATATATCAAGCTAGCTAGCTAGCTAGTTGCAATCTAACCAAACAACCTCAACTTTCACATTTCTTTTCAATCGCCTCTAGCCCAATGGCCTAATTTAGGGTGTAATGGTGTGTTAGGACTGAATTATTAAGGACTGATATATCAGTCTCGAATACATAATATCTATAACTGAAATATCAGTTACTGATACTTTTAAGGACTGACTTTATTTTGACTGATTGTGACGACTAAAAATCAGTCACTGATACATCGATACCATATCTAAGACTAAATTTCAGTTCCAACTAAACCCTTAATACATGGGCATTGTATTTAAGACTAAATTTCAGTTGCAAAAATATTTGCACAATAATAAGTTTTTAAGGGAAATTTGTTGGTGACTGAATTTCAGTCCCAAATAAACCATTGTATTTGCTAACATATTTAATACTAAATTTCAGTTACAAAAATGTCTACACAATGAAATGTTTTGGAGGATGTTTTATTGGCAACTGAATTTCAGTCCCAAATAAGTGATAGTTTTAATATAAAAAAGTGGGTAACTGAAATTCAGTCTCTCATTGAAAGAGAAACTATCAGAGACTAAAAGTTTATACGTGGGTCTGTTTTGTCAGTCTTTGGTAGCCAGTATTTGGGAATGGTATATCAGTCGTTGTCGATAATATAGACATTTTTTTATGAGTCATGTTAGTGACTGATTAGCAGTCTTAAATATATGATAGTTTATCTTGAGCTAAACTTCACTTATAAAGATGCTTGTATGGAAGCTTATTGGTTACTGAATTTCAGTCCTAAATAATCAATTGGATTAATAAAATATAAAATTGTCGTGTGCATTACAACAAAACTGTTAATTTTAGGATGCACAAAAGTGTAGTAAAAATTTATTTTATAGGCCTTTTCTTCAAATATGGCCAACAGTATAAGTGTTTCCTCACTATAAGAAAATTAAAGGCCCTTTAGCGGCTTGATTAATGACATATTTGAAGCTAGAGACACGGTTAGCGACGCTGACTTTTTATAAAAAGTCGTTATTCTTATACGTATGTGGATTTCATTTTTTTTCCTTCCGATCATTTTTACATTTAATTTTATATCATGTATATTCATTTTCTTGTTAGACATATCTCTAAATATATATTTTAAAAATATGTCTGCTAGTTTTCCTCGTATGATACATTTGTAGTATATATTTTAAAAATATGTCTGCTAGTTTTCCTCGTATGATACATTTGTAGTTATTTACCATATTGTTTTTAACAATTACAATACATAATGTTCTTAAAAAGAAGTCATGAATATAAAAAAAATTTAACAACTTTAAACCAGTTATTAATTTCTTGAGAAATAATTGCTACAACTCAACTTCTATTTGATCTTTCCTGCAGGGAATGCAATGCAGGCAATTCAAAATAAAAAAAAATAAATGTACGTATTGCTCAAAACATATATAAACAACTCCAACTTCGTTCGACGCATTTGCAAATTGCAATATTACGTTCTTACAAAAGATTTGTATCATGGTTCCAAATCACTGAACTAAATACATGTTTATAAATCTTAAGGTTGGCATTGTATGGATTATGGGTGAGTGGTGGGTGTGGTGCCACAAATGAACACCGCCGCCATGGATTATCTATGCGGCAAGGGGTGTTTGCGTGGTGAGACCACGCATTTCTATCACTAGTGGTGGGTGAGAGAACAAGTTTTTAAGCATAAGGTATAAGTGGTATGAGTGAGTGGTGAGTGAGAGATGAGTTGCCTACAAAATAGTGGAATGTGGTATGAGTGAAGGGTAGATGAGATGGCATAAGAAAATTGGTTGGGAGTGAGTGGTGAGAAAAATGACAAAACATGGGTTGCTAACCCTCTAACATCTGACAATCGACTAAAAGTGAAGTTGTACATGTATGCTCCATCAAGCTACATGTATGCTCCATCAAGCTGTCTAATCAAAGTGCTGCAACAATCTCACAAAATGAAAGTATAAAAACTTGTGTAGCAATTTACAAGGGTGTGTAGATGCAATTGGAGTGAAATATGACATACCTAAAAGACGCATGTAAGAAACAAAAACCAAAAACCGAGAATCTATGTAAAACCACTTGATTCTTTTGGCAGCAACATTAGCAACAAGCCGGTACACATCCATTTATCGCTAGAAAATGAGCATGTGATTAACGACTCGCTTGACCTGTTACCCATTATCCAACCCGTCTATTATTGGGGAATTCTGAACTCACCCATTAAAGTGTCAAATCTCCAAACTTCTGCAAAGATTTAGTTGCATGAATGAGACACCATGGTATAGAGCTTAAGTCAAAACCCGACAGACCATAACCTCATAGTACACAAAGATATAAGGTTTCAGATACTGAGTTTTTGCTAAAATGTGCAACATTACAGCATGACAATCGATATATACGCAATATAAAACCACTTAGCCGATGCTTTCCATTAATCCGCAACAAAACCATCGACTTAGCCATTCATAGCAGTCATCTATATCTCTGAATAAAGAAATTTAGAAGTATGCATTCAAAATACATTTCACGTTACTTTAAACCCGCCTGAATCGGTCTCGATCGTTTAAGCTAAAATTTAAAATGTCCATTTGAGATGAAAAATAATCCAAATAAACCTCAAATGAGTCAAAACTACCAATCTAACTGCAGATACACACAATGTAAGTTCCAAAACTCCTCACGAACACTTAACTAGTACAATAATGAACAGCAAGTTCTTTTTATCCACACTAAAAACTCATTACTATGACACTACCCGATAATCAGTTTCAAAACGTACAAGCAAACGCCTCTAAAATGCAGATAAAAATTATTTCATCATCGGCCGTTTCCATTGCCTCTGCCCCAGATCTTTCAGCAGTTTTTGCAGAAGTAGACTGCTGTGCAGGATGCTCTGTTACATGATTCAACTCTGAAGGGGATTTACTCTTCGTTACAGGCTGCTCTCTAGGCACTGATGGTGCGGAATGCCCTTTGGCAAAGTTGCATAAGGTGAGAAAAGAATGAAAGCTTAATAATTAATTCTAACTATGATTATCAAACTTTTTTTTAATTTAAATTTCACTTCGTATGTTAAGAGCATTCACAATGGCATCAACCTATCAATGACTTTTTATTATTTCCATACCAATAATTTATAATATTAAATTAAAAGTGTTAGATAAAGTCATATTAATAAAATGTATTTATAAGTTAGTGTGAGAGCATTTAAAAAAAAAGTCTTTCATCAAATATGTTGAGGATTGTCAACCTTTTAATGAAAAAAGCTATCTTTAATGACTTATTAGCATAAAAAAACTTTTTCATCAACCTACCATTGTGGATGCTCTTATGCTCTCCTTTTTTTTCCCCTCTGTATCGATCCATCACAAAGAAAAAACTCAAGTCTTGAGTTTCTAAATCATCCAAGTCATCTAGGTATTACCTCTTTTATAAATAAAATGTTGTATGTAAATCTTTGACTCCTATCTATCATTTCGGTTCTCAACTAAAAGAGACAACAAGACTTTTGTCTCAAGATTATTTGTTTACTTTGTTAAATCCTAAACATAAGTTTTTGAGGTTATTATTTTCGGTTTTAAAGGGGCTTGGGGATCCTTTTTGCTCTCGGTTTTCAACCCAAAAAAAAAAAAAAAAAAAAAAAAGGAAGAAGAGGAAGAAGAAGATGATGATGATGATGATGATGATCAATCCATTTTGTGATAAAAAAGGTTGTGTTTTTGTTAAAATTTTGTAGTGTTTTGGTTGTGAGTTAAAGGAAAAATGTGTATGTATATATAGAAAATCAAAAGAAATTTTTTTTTTATTTATTTACAAGAATGGTCCCTGGCAAGTGGCAACGTTCAACGGCTATAATGCCGTTTCTCGCTGAGAGCTCACAACTCGCAAATCCAGCCCGCCACCCCTACTCGCTTCAGCGGCAGCGGTGTTCCCCTCCAACCCGCGAGCTTGTGATGAAGCCCGCCACCCTACTCCTTCCACCCTTAGTAGCCTTATAGTATGAATGCATGAAGTAAATAGCATTTGTCACACCCCACCAAAAAAAAAAACCCCAAATAGTAACATGAGACTTTTTAAGTTATAAAATACCATGAACTTGTCAGTGCATAACAAAATGGAATCATTGGATATCTTTCCTGCAACAACTTCAAGGGATCAGCCACACCTTTCTGCCTCTGCATTATAACATACAACCACATTGTCAAACTTTTAATGATCCTTAGAGCCCATAAAGCTATTTCAGTTTGATTAACTTAATATTAAAAGTTGGTGTCGCTTCTACAAGGGGAGGAGGAGTCATGACTCTCAACTCTTCAACACTTCCAAAATCTACTAATAAAATTCTGCCAACTCATTTCAACCATTCAGCCCTCCCAACCAATTTCAGTCACGCCCATGAGATTCCAGCCATCCCAAATTTTTTATTTTCCCCCCTAAACTATTAAAGTAAACAATTTATAACTAAAACATTACATTTCATTAATAAAAATATAAGTTCATTACATAATAATTAAAATAAAAGTACGAGAAAGTTCATTACATAATAATAGAAATAAAACTAGGACAATAGATATCTAAAAATCACAACGCCATCCACATTATATTAAATTTAAAAACAAATTTTATTGATAATAAAAATAAAAATAATCAATAATAATAAAACTATAAATACTTTAAAACTAATTTATAACATTTTTTTTAACCAATTTATAAATAACTTAGAATTCCAATGACTAAAAATGAAAATTATATCATACATTGGACATATATCAAAAGTGTAGGGATCAAATGTGATTTATATAGATATTTTGATGTTATGTTTGTCTTCTTCAACGGCTAAACACTGCAACTTCACTTTGAAAAGGTTTTTTTTTTTTTTATACCATTCATGGCTACATCTTTAAAAGGAAATTTTTTTTTACACGAATGGTCCCTGCTCAACGGCTTCACCACAGGGCTATAAGCCCTCCGACCAAACCGTTGGAAGCTACCCGGCGGGGGCGGGTCGGTGTTGCCGCCGGTATGGGGGTAGCCCGGTCCCCCGGTGCCTACCCGTCTGGTGCTCCGTCTCCCCTAAGTACCTAAGACAATAGATGAACACTTAAGCAGCGCGCGGTTAAGTAAAACACTCTTTAAAAACCTAGCTTCGAAACTTCAAAATCTTCCAAATCTTCCAAATCTAAGCCTAATAGTTGATGTATTACCACAATTTACTAACACCTAATTCAAGTGTTTGCACCCATTCCTATTACCAAATCTAATCACACAATTAGCAGAACTAGAACCGAACTAAATTTAGCCTAAAAAACACTAGCTCTAGCCCCAAAACCTATTAGATAATAAATGATAGACATTAGATGAGAATGATCAATGAGTAATATTTAAAATGGCAAACTTGTAAATAATGTGTGTTTTAATTAATCAATTAACTAGTTAAAGGGTAAAAAGGGGATTAATTTTTTAACAATTGGAATTCAATTATTCAAATTAGATAATAATTAAAATAAAAAACTGTCATGAATGTCTCTGCTTTTTGAATTCTCCTATTTTGAATTATCTTATTTTCACTACATATTTTTACTATTACACTTTAGAACATTTTTTATTTTTTTATTAAAAACTTGTTTTTAAATCATTTCTATTATGTTCATATATTTAATTTTTTAAATTAATTTTAACTTCGGCTTAAAAGATGATTCTAATATTTAATAAATTACTTATTCCTATATATATTTGAACATGACATGATATGCTTTTATTAGATAGATCCGTGCACATATGTTTTATAATCAAACATTGAGATTTAAATTTATAATAGTCATATTGCATACATATACTCATATGCTCATATGATTATTCATGCACATATAATCACCAATTAATCATAAGAAATATTCAATTATATAATACTAACATATATACGCTCATAAAATGGCTCATGCATATATGCACATAATTGCATACATATGATCATGAGAAAAACATGCTCATTTGCGTGTTCAAACACATATGCTTATATGACTGTTTATGCATATGTGTTCATATCCATAATTGCACATATGAACATATATACATACGTGAACAAATTTTGTCTCCTATGAATATGTAATTATCAATTGAGTGCATATGTGAATATATGTAATTTTATCGTGTTCACAAGTGATGTCTTTACATTTACGAAATGAGCATACTTGCATATTTTTTTTAGTTGTTAATGAAGTTTCTAATTTTTAAAGAATTAAGTTTCAAATTTATTAAAACAAAAACGGTAGAAACCACTAATGATATTGAAATAAAAGAATAAATAAAAACTTTCTATTAGAAAAGGGAAACTATATTAACATACTTTGTAAATTGTTATTTACATATATTCTATCACTTTTCAAAACACCATCTGATGGTAAGAAGACACGAACAAAAATGTATTGAAAAGTTACGGTGGAGGAAATTAATGTTCCAATCCATTTCTAATTGTTATCTGATTAACAAACAACAAATAAAAATATTTGTTTAGAGATAAAATATTTCTTATTACAAGTAGACATAGGCAATTAATGGTTGAGTCCATTTCAAATTTCCGTAACTCTCCTTTTAGCATGTAACTGCATTAGATTTTCATGGCCTATTTTATTTTCAATTTTTATCAATTAAATAGAAACTTATTAAAATACAAAAATACCCTTCTATATAATTAATGAAAAAGGTTTCTAAAATAACTATTCAATATATCTATACTACTTTATAAAAATTCTAACCCCTCTTATTTTTGGAAAGTGTTGAAAAAAAGATATGCGAAATGACCC
>JAOEHQ010036721.1:0-23648 GCA_025447715.1 Asclepias incarnata | reverse complement strand
CTGTTTTAGAAAAATGCAACATGAACGCGTTTTCTGTTTTCCATGTTTTCCAAGAAAACAAAAATGGAAAACAGGGGATGTTTTCTTGAACTAAACGCGCCCTTACAGTTTTCGTAGGAAAAAAACTTCTATAAGAACACAACCTAAATATCTTTTGTACTCCCAGTCTTATGAAAACTGCAACGTTTGAAATATTTGCCCATTAGTCAAAGTTGTCGCTAAGAAGATGCAATGAAAAAATTGGGGAAATCGTTAACTTAGCATGAATTTTCGCAACAAATAAAATCGTTGCAGTTTTTGAGGGAATGACAGCGTACACAACCTAAACATGGTGTAGTTTTTAGCTTCATGAAAACTGAAGACTTTGAAATGACAAAGTTTTTGTTAAGAAAATATGATGATCAGTAATTATGCAAGAATGTTACAAACAGACACATTACCTCAGCTCGTTTACTTACTGATGGTACATGATTTCTGCAGGCAAGAGACGAGTGCAAAACATTTAACTTGAAGGTATACTCGTTATTTCCATATATAATTAACTACTTATGCAGATATTCATCTTGTCTTATAACATCAACTACGTACTTTTGCATATATTCTTTTGAATATATGCATTAAAACAACATATAGAATCAAGATTCAAGAAACTGAAAATGATGACTGCAAGACAGAACCAAAAACACATGATTATGACAATTATATTAATTGACAAAATCAAGGTTTATTAACTTTATTGTAGAGTTACCTGCTTACAAAATGTTGGTTTCGAACTGTGGTCGATATTATTTAGGAAAATCTGAATCTGAAAGAATATAGCGTACTACCTTTGAAAGATTAGAGAATATTCCTCATAATAATTTCATTTGTTTTAGCAGATAATGCAGATAGATCAATTGTGGCCAAAAGAAGCATTGGGTCCATAATATCATTCTCGATCTTTAGTACTGTATTCAAGGAAATATAAATATAATTACAAACACACACAAACACAAAAATATAAACATATACTTATAGGTGTATATACGTAGTTGCATGTGAGACTAAATAGACATATATATATATTTCGTTGATCAGTTTCAAATTACAGGTATATATGTTCAATCCTAATGTTCATATGTACATATATATTTCAGGGGGAAGATGTAAGCAGTATCATAGTAAATGTAAAGGAATCATCTCAACATGTAGAAGTAAATTTGTCTGAACTAAAAGGATTCGAGAAGCATGTCATAGTTGAACTTATCAAAGAGACGAATAAGTTAAACAACAATAAGGCACAATGCAACAATGATAACTGTAGAGGTACGTATATCTCATTAATTATTGTCACTTAATTTAAAATAACTACATAAACAAGTAGGGAAAGTAAATAGGTATGCAGTTATGAACTAACTCAGTCATATCTACCTTAAATCAACACATGCAGCCATCATTCTCTACCAAGCAGACAAGCTATCAACAGATGCACTGCTTTATATAAGATGGGTTATAGAGCGATATAGAGGATGTCATAAAATCTTCTTCTGTTGCCAAGATGCTTCGAAGATGCAACCACTTAAAAGCATCTGTAAATTAGTCGAGCTGCTTTCTCCTTCTGATAAAGAGGTGATCGATCATTCAATAATTATATACTTTGTACAAGCCATGCAAGCCGGGGTATGTGCGTACGTCAGCAAGTGCATACCCTGAAAACAAATTTTCTTGTGTTTTCTAATTTAAAAAGAAAATAAATTGTAGTAATTTCTAAAACATCCCGTAAAATAGTTTGTTATTGTGGTGTATATATACCTTCGGCAAATGTTCTGGATCTGCCACCCTTCAATTTTCTCTTGTGATCATCAGCATCATCCTATATCTTCTTCATTGTTTTTAGATTATCGAAGTCTTGGAATTCATTGCAAGAAAAGAAGAAATAGAGTTGCCAAGAAAATTATCTGAAAGAATAGCCATCAATTCCAAGAATAACCTGCGACAAGCCATTCGTTCCTTCGAAGCTACCTGGCAAAATAAGTTCTGTTTTAGTTTGCTCATATACATGTACTATGTATATGTATGCATATATGTATATGTACTATGTATATGTATATTCATAAGTACATGTATACGTACGTATATACAAACTTGCGCAAATGCTTTCATTACTTGTCTTACCCGTGAAATTCATTTTCTGATATCTGCAGCTCACTTTTGGAAGAAGATCAAGTGATCTTGACTGGGTGGGAAGATGATATTGCAGATATTGCCAAAAGCATAGTGGAAAAACAGAGCCCCAAACAGTAAGCTACCGAATTACTCAGATTGTTTCAAAATAAATGTCATGTGACACTTATGGGTATAATAAAAGAGTTTATTGTATTAAACAAAACCAACTTTGATCCAGTTTCTATTCCAAGTGAATAAAGTTTTTTTCACCCACAAAAACTCTCAAACTTTCTGAAACTTGATCGAAGATAATCCGTGGCAGAAACCATTGAAAAAAATCTTTAAGACAGCACTGATATAGTGAAACTTTTAGGAAGTTTTGGGGAACTTTCTGAGTGATCAAGAGTTAATTACCTATTTTTGCAGCCAACACAAATAATGATGGACCCCAAAATTGAAACCTTTAATATGGCCAGACCAGAATCAATATCTAACATGCTGAATAAATATCTTGACAGGCTATATGACATACGTCGGAAACTTCAAAAACTCATAGACCACAGTGTACCTCCTGAATTCATCTTTCAAGTACGAATTATTGAACACACATGTGATTTATAAGCAAGCATAAATTCTCTAATACTTGTTATTTGCAGACTCTAAAAGTTGAGTTGAAGAAGAATACTGCAGAGTCAATACATCAGAAGATTGAAGATATATACAGAGAATATATTGTAAGAACAAAATGTCGTTTACTAAATGAGATTGGAATGGAAGAATAGAAAACATGACCATTTTCATGTTCTATTCAGGATAAAGGCTCTGGAAGATTTTCGAATGATGAAAGAAGAAAGCTAATCCAACATTTCATGAACATCGAAGGTAAGCAAATTAGACCTATAATCTATTCCATGTTTTATAATAATTAAGGTTTACGCCATAAAATGCCAACTCACTTTTTCAAGTATGCATGACATATTAGTTTTAAATATTGTTCCAAAATGGTCATCAATATTCAAATATGGTCATTCCTCATAACGACCATATTTGCGATGTGCACTCTCGAAAGGGGAGTGATAAATCTACAACGATATTTAGCCATCCACGACAATACATGCATTGTAGAGTTGTACACTGTGCAGTAAAATATGTACATTTGTTGTAGATGTCTAAAAGTTGTAGATTTATCACTACCCTTCTGGAAATGATCCTTCGACTTAAAGATTGAGAATTTGAAAATCACTTTATTGAATCTGTTTCAATGATTCAAACCCGTGACTTCTCTCCAAGAATCTTCCATTTCTCTAAATATTATAACCATGTTCCTTTTGTTTTTTCTGGTCTTTACATCATGTTCAACATATAAACTTATGTGTTCTTCCAGAATTCATTGCGAAAATTATGAGCTGCTACAAAACTTATCTGGCTAAGCAGGCACTAGACTTGACTGCATCCGAAGCTCAACCACTATAAATATCAGATCCAACAGCAATAAACAAGTAGAACACAACTTACATGTTGTGCTGCAAATTTCAAATACAGAATAAAATGGCAACCGAAAATGCCACAGTATACTGTTTCTTTGTGAGCTAAATACTTGCATAGGTGCAAGTAAACTAGCCCTTTTCGCCACATGAGAATATAATTTCATAGTTTTCATTTTCTTTCATTCAAGTTAATCAAAGAAGTCTTCTCTTCTATGTAAACCTGCCAACAAAGTTCAAAACAAAATGTGTCCTACTTCATCTTTGTTTGAATATAGTTTGGTCCAAAATCTCATGGATTATGAATCTAACAAGTGAAAGGACTGAATGAATCTCCTTCAGATATTTCTCTGGTCTTGTTTAGCAAAATATACAGAAGTACCTCACAACGACCAGCATATAAAAAACTGACAAATTCAAGAGATTTCACCATAATTCATAAATAGTATCACTTTATATATAGAATGACCGAGGACATACCACAACATTGCCTTAATTACTAAGGTATAATCGAGTAGGATGGGAGTGCTATACTATTAGATGGATAACGTTACAAAATTGGGGATCTACGTGTTAACTGTTGTAAAATCTGAAGTAAATGGATGAAAGTTTTATTGAACTGCCAAGCGTTGAAGATGATCCAAAAACACCTCAAAGCTGACACCATCTGCAAAAATAACATCCGCACCAGGCACTAGAGGAGCATCAGAATTGTATGTAACTGAAGGATAAAATTTTGCCCGTAGAAATCAAGCCTGTACATATTCCACCATACTCATGAGATCTTTACGTTCAAATCAGTCCACAAGATCTCTCTGTTTACCTACTTGATTGTTGCACCAAATTTTTTTTTATTATTAAAACAAACAACACAAATATCATATATACATGTATTCGGATGAATACATACATATATAACTCGACCAAACATAGCACTTTCTTAAAGATGACGCTTAAAAACAATTGGACAACTCAAGTTACAAAAAAACCTTTCCCCTGTTTTACATCAGCACCGAACCCCTGTTTTGGACACCACTTTCGGACTTTCTAAACCTTTCCAAAGTATACATATAATATACCGTTACAAAGATATTCGAACATACTTTAATGTACAACTTTTATCCTTTTTTTTCCGAATGGCACTTATACCTTTTTATAAAATGCAACGCACGTCTATTTACAGCCCTTAAAAAACTGCCAAAAACCATTTCTGGCTGCTGGAAAATCAGAAATCAGCCCAACAGGCTGTTTTGCGTCCCACTTTTCGACCATTTAGACACCTCCGTTTTCTGCTAACCTTATATCATTTTAAAGAAACTCGACCATACTTTCATTATGTACATTCAGTTTTCTCCAAAACAAAATACACAAATATCTACAGCCTCTAAAAAATCACTGAAAGTGGTTTTTCAGCTTTTTACCCAAGTTACCAAATGACCCGCTTTCGCAACCGCTTCAAACCACACATTCATATGACTTGAAAACCTGCATTTTCACTTCAAAATGACCAACAATGTTGACACCACATCATACTTAAATATCTACCTCAGATACAACCAAAAGCCATGACCACATTTGACCCGTTTTGATACTTGCAACATAACAAAAAGTGGCCTAATGTAACAAGTCGGGTAACCACAACTATGATTTAAAAGATAACACACACATAACCTACTACAAGTGCTCATCCGCGTTTAGCCCTTCATGATCCGCTTGCCGTCCTTATGCTTACCCTTCACTTGTGAGCCAATTGCACCTATAAAATAATACAACTAACGGGTAAGCATAAATCTTAGCGAGCTCATGGGCAAAACAAACCCTCTAGCACATACAGGCACATCAAAACACCAATGTAATGGATGCATTAGCACATCATCAACAACAACTATATCAACACAACATGAAATGGTTAGTAACATCAAGAATCAAGTAACTACACCAGAGTGATTATGAGGACCCAAACTCACTCATGATCACTAGTGATTATAATGTCCCCAAACTCACTTATAATCAATCAACTATATAATGATTGTAAGGACCCAACTCACTTATAACCCTCAACTATTCCATGATTATAAGGAGTTAAGGACCCGACTCAACTTATAATCATTAAACACCAATGATCATAAGGACCCAAAACTCACTTATGATCGTTACTAACACCATGACTATAGAAAACTTTTACACGGATGTAATCCGGAATCATATAGGCAAAGTACCTAGGTAACCCCCTTAACACTCACCTTAGAAGACCATTAGCAAATCAACCACAACAAAGCTTCCCACTTTAGCACCTATACTATTAACATACAAACATCATTATAAACACAAAAACAACTTTCCCTACCATTTTACACCTCCTAATCAACCCCTTTTACCCATGACAACTCTGACGAATTTGACTTTAAAAGTCAAATTAACTAAAATCACTAGTCTTGTCTATAATTAAGTGTAGTGGTTTCTAAGGCTATAATATCACCTTAAGAACAAAATCCATAGTTAATTTTGTCTAATTTCATCATTCCAACCCAAAATCACCCATTGTTAAAGGCATGAAAACTGATAGGACTGCAGAAAACATCTTTTAACCCGTTATGTTACAGTATACAAGTGTTCTAAATAGTCCCAAGATTACCATTTTAACCTTGGTATATGATTAAATCTTATTGTAGCTTATTTTGTAGGGACTTATCAAAAACTTATATATATATATATATATAGATGTGGGTTCCTGTGCGAAGTGTGTTAAAATGCGAAGTGTGTTAAAATGCACTAAAATACATCTTAAATATTACTAAAATGCAGTGTCGGTTGGAAAAAATACCTCTTTTTTCCTATCGACGCTGCATTTTAGTGTTAACTAAGATGCAGTTAATAGTTACTATTAAAATGCATCTTAGTTAACATTGACATGCATCTTAGTTAACCCAATTCAAACGAATGTTTTACATTTCACTACTACATTACTATTATTTCCATTTCCAAATGGCTTACTTGTCAAAGAATGTGAATCACATGACAGTTGAAGAGGTGAAGAACTCCATTCAAGGAGATATGTTAGAAGACGAACGACACTTAAGCTAGCTTATGACAGTTCTCCACAAAACACAGGAGAAAAAAAAAATCTATGGCACGAAAAATACGGTCACTACGACGGCCAGGGCGGCCAATATCCATGCTTGAACAACAATACATCACCTATCTGCATGAGAAGATCGATAGGGTATTGGCAATGGACCTAATTCGTGAAGCTGGTTTCACGTTGCGAGCCCATAGTTCCCGGTCCGAAATGTGGAAATAAGGGGTGTATGAAAACAAGACGGTCGTTGAAGTGGAAATAAGCTGTTTTAATGTTTTTTAGTATATAATGTTTTTAACTTTTTAATATTATGTAATGTTTTTAATTTTAATTTTAATGAAATTCTAATTTTAAAAAACTAGCCGTTTGTTTGTTTAATTTTGTGTTTAAAGAATATGAAATAAAATAATAAGGGAAGAAGTGGGTAAAAAGTGAGATTATAGGCAGGGAGTGTTCTTGGAGAGAAAAAAATTGATGTGATGGTGGATATTTTAGTGTAATTGGATTAGCTATTTGACCATTATTGTCATAATAACAAATTATTTAGGTATGATGGTGCGGAGTGCACGCCTATTTGAATTTACTATGACCTTAGGGGCGAAAGGACTGGAGTCGGGGGCAGCGCCCGCGGGAGCGGGGTCCATTAAAGTGTTATGGTAAAAATCTCTCAGAAATTTAATTTTCAAAACTTGAAGGACTTGTTTTGCCAACTTGGAAAACCCACAAAATTAACTGCCTAAAAGGCAGTTAATGGGCCAAAATCATATTCTGCTCGTCATAATTTTCTTCTAGTCTTTTTCCGGTTCTAAAACGCTCTCAAATCAAAAATTCAAAAAATTCTAAATCTCTGATTGTCCGATTGAATATTTTGGGGTGAACCACCGAATTGATTTAATCTGAAAGTGATTACACGCCTTCAGAGATTACAGGTTATCCGATTATTTGTTCCTTTTTCTTGAATATCCCGAACATGTGATAGTAAAATGGATAAGAAGCCAAAAAACGGATGGCACCTCCCTAAGTATTTCTTACACTTAGTAAATTATACTGTAATATATTTTTCTATGACACCACACTTGTCGAATTATATGCACATTTGAAATATGCATGAGAATAGAAATATATATAATTAAATTAAATTCTTTTTGGGTAATTAACATATATAATAAAAGATATGAAAGCAATAGTTGATCCCCGACGATGCATCGATCTTCCACGTATCTTTAACCGATGATCCACGTGTAGTTCATTTCCTTTGTGAATAACTTCGGCCGTATCGAACACTCTCTTACGTACACCCTACAATTTTACTGCTGAGATCTCCTGTACGTACGGCTATACCTGTCGTAGTACTAGCGCAGCTCATCAAACACACAGGTACCATTAATGGGCACCACCACCATCCTCACCACCACCACCACCACCAAGTTTCTGGTTAACCGTGGACGGAAGAAACAACAGCAGAAAGAGGTGCCAAAAGGGTGTCTAGCGGTGAAAGTTGGTGAAGCAGGTGGTGAACAACAAAGATTTGTGGTTCCTGTTATTTGGTTTAACCATCCACTTTTCATGCAGTTGTTGAAAGAAGCTGAAGAGGAGTATGGGTTTGAACAAAAAGGCACCATCACTATCCCTTGTAATGTTAAACACTTTTGTAACATTATTAGTTGCATCATGATCGAACATCGTGACCAACCACAAATTTTTGGGTGCTTTAGAGTTTGGGCTGGATAGTAGCTAGCTAGCTAGCTAACTCTAGCAAATATATGTATGTATATTAGTGATATGATGATGATCATGTGGTTAAGTTGTATGACGTACGGTTCATTATGTTTCCATGCAGTTTGAATCTTTTATCTTTCAAACTAATTAAGTTCTTGCTAAAAGGGGCATGGCCACTTAACGTTTCTCACGGTTTTTCCACGAGCAAAAAATTAATGGGAAATATTCCTACGAATTTTTCCACGATAATACTAATGGATTTTCCACGGCTTTTCAATGAAATATTTTTGTAATTTTCCTACGGATTATATCTTTCCACCGATTTCCCTTGGATTTTATTTCCCATACATTTTCCACGGATTTCTTTGGATCGTTTCCTACAGATTTTCAACAGATTTTTCCTTTAGATTTCCTAATGATTTGTTTGGATTCTTTCCTACAGATTTTTCACAGGTTGATTTTCTACGATTTTCCAACACATATATTTTTTCCACAGATTTCTCACGAATGCCATTTTTAATTAAAAATGTTTTTTTTTCTCCGTTTTTTTATTCCACATTTTCCCTTGTATATCTAAAATATGCCAATTCAACTACAAAAGTAATCAATCAATATTGAATTTGCTAAATTGCATAATAATCCAAGTATCTAAGAATCAAAGTACATCCGCCAATAAAATATTAATTATACACATCATTTGAAAGTTACAAGTTTTGAAAATCATTCAAACTAACACGTCTTTAATAAGTCTTGAGATTTAGGTCGGTGGTGGCATATTGGGTAAGTACTTCATCATAGAGGCAACGGTCCTTTTCATTTCTAGCGTCCCGGCTTCACTTTTTGCTTTCAAATCTTTTAGCTCCTTTTTTTGCCTTTCTTTTTCATCTCTTCAATCTCCTTTTGTTGTATCTTATGTTTTTCTTGCATCTCATCCACAATTTGGGTCAACATTTGTACCTACAAAGAGGAACAGTACTCTTATATATTGACAATGATATTGATATATATTATACGAGTAGATATGATAACAAATTCACCAATATAAAAAATAACATATGAGCAATTGAATATGGTAACTTACTGTTAACCCATTCCCGAAGGCCGAACAAAGTAAGTTACATACAAACATACTGTTAGTAACATATGAACACTAACATATGAATAATATGGAACATTCTTATTTGATTAGTAATACATTCAACAAAAAAACATCAATTAATTTCTTATATCTTAAAGTTTGTCTTTGTTTCGTTTATTCTGCAAACTGTACTATCATTTGATATAGTTTAGTGGCTTCTCACATACACTAATTAATTAGATGTCTCATTAAAACTCCATATTATAGTCTTCCGTCTCTTTCTTTGTCCACTCCATCATTCCAAAACTCTCTCAATATCGTATATAAAGAATAATATCCGACAAAGCCATCAATACGGTGGTATTGAGAACTCCCAAAGGGAGCCCTATTTGTCCGTATTCAAATCTTAATACGATGTACACCGCTAGGTGCGTATTGGGCCGTATTCGGCCAACCGTGGTGATGAATACGGTTTGGTTTTTCTTTTAATCCGTAAATTATATATATATATATATATATCCCTATTTAATACCTTTCAACCATTTTTATACCATTTTAATCCACTTTATACTGTAAAAAAAATAAAAAACATTAAAAAAATTTGGAAATAGCCGTTCATGAACCAACGGCTCTTTTTTTTAACCCACCAACTATATTTTTTATTTAAACCCCTTTATTCACCATTTCTTCACCAAAAATCACCATTTCTTTACCAAAAATCACCACTTTCTCTACAAAATCACCATGTCTCGTAACCCATCACGTTCCGACGTTTTCTTCCAAGCACTCCAAGGCAATGCTCCCGCAAGCTCATCTACGGAAACTTCACCACCAACACCACAATATACTCCATTCTACCCACAACAATCTTACACGCCACAACAACCTTTCTACGGTATGCCATCATACCAAAACGATCTACGATTCCAACAATACCAACAATGGAAACAATGCCAACTAGCCCAACAAGCTCGTATGAATCAACCACCCGAACCTATGTTGCACGGGAACTGGTACGGGAACGGGAAACGGGTACGGGTACGGGAACGGGAAACGGCAAAACTCAAAAAATCAAGAAACGGGTACGGCACGGGTACGGATATAAATACATAAAAAAAAATAAATATATTGTACTCTTATATAATTTTTTTATAAATACTTAAAAAAATAAACACACTTTTAAACTTAAATTCACCAACTCCTAAAACAAACAGACTCAAGCTTCAATAATATTCCAAGCATTTGGACTAAAGGATTTTTGTGTCATTGAATTATTTATTTACTTTTTTAACAGATTATTATATTTAAATAACCATATAGACAATATATTATAATAATAATAATAGAAAATGAAACACATGTATCTTTTGTTGGTAGAACCACACGTATCACAAAGTAAGATAAAAAAGTACAACACTAGTAACTCGACCCACATCTCTCTTTCTTTTACCACAGAAACCTGCTCTCTCTCTTCTGTCTCCTATTATTTCTTCAGATCCTCACATATCTCTTTCTTTTCTTTACAAAAGAACATACAAACAATACGGAATAAGTGATGACGATTCACATCGGCTGGAATAGTGGAATCCCACTCCCTCATTTTTCCGGTGACCAGAAATCAGAATACACTTCAGCTTCTCCCTTTCATTTTTTCTTTAATTGTCGTCTTTTTCCGTTCAACAACCACCGCCATAGTCTCCGACTCTCCGGCGTCACCAACACCATCGTTCACCACCATCAGCCACCAACAAAAACGTCCCCAAAACTAGAAACGTGATAAAAAAAAAACATCCCTGGACGGTGGAAACGTGAAAAAAAATCGACCTAGACGTCCCCAGCAACATGAAACGGCTGTTGACTTTTCGGTACGGTCAACGCACGTCCCCATATTCCAGGAAACGGCCTGGAAACGTTTCGCAGGCGTACCCGATGCCGTTTCCGTCCCCGGCGAGTTTCCGGGACGGGGTACGGTGGCTGGCCGGCGTTTCCGTGCAACATAGTTCGTAAGCTGCTGATAATAATATATGTTTAAATCCAAAATTAATATAGCTTTCTAATGGAGTTTTAACATTTTTATTTATTTATTGAATAAAATAAATGGACCAGAGAAAGCTATGGGTAAAGCCAAACTAGTTCAATTGACATGTGACCAATTACAACCCATTACCCCGTGCTTAATAAAATAACCACTAAATCTGCTGCCCATTTTGATTTGGTACAACATTATATATTACTGAATAAAATCCCGCTTATCTTGCTATCTCTATAAAAAAAAAAAAAAGAACAGTTGCAGAGTACAAATATAAAAACAGTTCATCCACACAAAAGATGGTAATAAGAAGTGGGTAAAAAGAAGGAAAAAAAGGTCAAGATACCAATGGAGAACCTGACATAGCAGTTAGAAACTATAAGGCATTATACAAGGCCAGAATGAATAATTAAACCGAAAGAGAATAAGAAAGAGCAACTTTTGAAGGAACCATACATCGTCGTGTTTAAACTGGTACCAATATATTGTGAATGTTATATCTCATGAAAAACAAAAAAACCTGAAATCATCGGTAAGCAGTTCCCTTTTAATAAAATTAGTCATATGAGCCTAGAGGTAGTCATCAACAACATACATGATGATGCATTCAAACTTATAGCAATGCAATCACTATGCGGTATTTGGTGTCACTACAAAACTTAAAGCATCATTTGAGGAAACCAGATAACTAAACCAATTTGCAGCCCAACACCAAACATATTGAATTGCGGTTGGGTTTAAAACAGTCAAATGTAATAACAATGGTGACACTTTTCTGAACATCCTAAAGTAGACACATGAATAATCTCGTAATGGCTTTTTGGCACGGAGGCCCTGCTGTCTTTCTCCTGTACTAAATAAACTACATATTCTAGTGGCTAAGAAAATGCTTGCAGGGGTCAATGGTACCTTAGATATATAAAATCATTACAAATGTGAAAGTCGTTATAGCGGATAAATTAGTATTCACTTATTGGTTTTGGGCGCTTGATGAAACAGTCAATGCTAGGGCAGCCCCCACTCACTAAACTTGAATGCTTATTCTCTTGATACAGTTGTTTGCCTACCTCTGAGTAAGTTGTTTATGTAGAGGACCACCAAAAGCCATAATTCAGTATTACTCGTATATCTCAGTATTATAAGCTAAAATTATCAGGCAGTTGGCAACATTTAATTTGCATTAGAAGCTTACATCATTCACTCTTGCTGCCTGAAGTTCCATGGCTTTGTCCAAAACGTCTCCCTACAAGCAACATAAATTATAACAGAATGAGTCATGAGTCTGTCATTTAACTTAGCTCCTCTGTACGGAATACTGGTGTAGAACATACCACAGTCAGTCTGTTTATGAGCCCACACTTTATACTCTGCCTCAGGCGCTTACATTCATCCTACCATAGCAAAAATACATCTTCAAAAATTCATCTCAGCATAACACAACGATAAGAGCAAAAAAAAAAAACAGTAGCGATCAAATTAAACGATATTGTCTAAGATTTTGAGTAAGCTAGTAGAACAAACAACTGAATTAAACAGTGACACTGTGTCAACAAATATCCATATGACACTTCAAAACAGATCAAGATGGAAAAATAGGCTTTAATAATATAAAGAGGTTATTGTGAGCATGTTACGTCTTTCTGTTGCTTATAGCATTACCAATTATTGCAGTTAGGAAGTTGTAATTTGTCCATGACTATGAGAAGACAGAGCAGGTATAACTACAAACAAAATAAGAAATATAGGATTCAACAACAGTATAGATTCGATCACCTCCATGAACTCTTGATTAGAAATGCTATCAATAGATATAGTCTCGGTTTTGTCAAGATTCAAAATTTCAAGCATGGTGCATGTCGTCCTTTTGCCAAGTGTATATTGTGCTGCTTCACTAGTACCTATACACAAAGTCATTGAAAAAGCTTAATACAATAATCTCCCTTCTCAAGATTACAATGGCTACCAAAAAAAGGGAACTTCTTAGAGTTCCAACATCTGTAGATTAGATAATTAAGAGCGGGAACCAACTCATAGACCATAAGGGAGAGCATAACAAGATACCTTTAACTTGCACCAGTCTATATATATCCTGCTTCTGATTAGCTCCAGAGATTCTTATTCTAACAAAAGTACCAACAACCTTTTCATGAAATGTTTCCATATCATCAAGCAAGTCCTCCATCAACTTCCGCCGCAGGTAAATCATGCTTATGTTGTGGATATCAATTGCAGCATAATCATCAAGATTAGACTGTGGTCCTCGTCTGTCAACTTTCTTGCGCCCTTTACGTTTCCTGTCTTTGTCATCAAGCGGGCTAACTTCAGTATCAACAACAGTCTCCTGAAGGTCGTCTATCAGAGAATCCCCTTCCATAAAAAAGTGAGATTCTAGAAGCTTTAACATTTCAATATGTGCCACGCGTGGTTTACCAAAAAGGTTTACAAGTCTTTCATCACAAATGACAAAACCCTTACGACTAGGATCACGAAGTTTGTTTCTTTTAATGTAATCCAACAAAAGATCCTGGACTTCAGACTTAGTTATAGCAGAGTTGTCACCACTTCTCATGTGCATCACGAATTCCAGAAGTTCTTTTGATACTAACTCGGCATTCTCGGGCACCGAGCCTTCAGAATCAGCTGCTGCTACATCTCCAGTACTAAAGTCATCTACCTTAGCAGCAGATTTTTGCTTCTTTGCATTTCTTTTGCTCTTTCTTGCTTTTGGGGTCTCAGGAAGATTGTCTGGACCCGAACCATCGTCATCTTTAACATCAGATTGTGCAATCATAGATTCTTGTTTTCCAGGTCCCTTCCAAGGGTTCTTAGCTTGAGCAAGTTCATCAAAAGACAAATTATTCTTTGCTTTTGTTTCTATCCAATAATCCTTGAAAAGATGCTCCCAGCTATTTTTGTCATCAAAGTTTACGTCTCCCTACCAAAATTGGGACAGATCACATGAAACCGGTAAGACAGAAGCAAAAAGAAAAAATCCAGAGAACGGTCACAAACCCAATAAAGCTTGCATGTGCTTTTGTACTCAAATAGTTAAAAACATAAACAAACAAAAGGGAGTATATACTCTCAATGACAAGTTCAAGAAACCATATAGCTTAAAACACAGCAGGAAAGTAATGATACTAAGATGCGAAGATCAAACAATTATAACATCCACATATTGGTACATTATTTTGAAGACAAAAACATGACATATGCATACTTCTTTTTTATATGGTTCAAAAATCTTTAACTGGAAACTCAGCCTCATTCTTTATCAAGTAAAAACTGATTATACGAGTAAGTAGAAGTTCTATAAACTCCTGAAAGAACTGCAAATAAAAGTTCCAACAACATTATTGAAAAGGAAATAAGCTACAGCAGGCATCAACGGCAGACTATGTATATGTTTTGGCAGATCCTATCCGGTGCCAAAGCTATTTTGATGGGAAGAAATAATAGAAACCAGTCACAGCCACCACACGTCTATGGAATCAAAGATCTTCCTTTATCTAATAATCGTAAACTGATGAATGCCAACATTTGTTAGAATCAAGCATACCTGATCATCCGGTTTTTCTATTTTCATGACAGTAGTCATGCATGCCTCACACAAGCCTTTCTTCTCTTTCTCTCTAACACATAACAAACCGTGGGTTTTAATGCAAGCTTTGCACAAAGAAAATGTGCAAGTATAGCACATGTACTCAGCTTTTTTCTCACACATACTACACAGGTGCCAACCTGAAATCCAAGGTAAAGACAATTAGCATGTTAATCATAACTTCAGTAAAACTATGTTCCACAACGTAAATGGGGCAACTCCAGCAATGGTTAAAGTACGAAAGCAAAAAAAACAGTGATATGCAATTCTAAGAAAGCTAGCAAATTCAGATACTAAGTTTCTAGGAAAGCCCAGAAATCAATCCATTACTTTGTATTTATGTAGTATCTTTATTCCATTACTTAGATGTCTACATATTTGCAATTATTGAGCATCATTATCCATTACTTAGGTCTCAAACCACGGCACAGATATTAAATAATTCATTAAGTCATACAACACATACGATTTAGAATTAAAAAAACACTGACCACAATTCCAACGACCCTTAGATTTGAAGAAGGCATCATTTCGGTTAACACAAGCAGGATGGTAAGCTTTAGGACAGTTCCTGCAGAAATAAACAAATAAATATTGATCAAGAGGGGACAATCAATTAAATGAAATCCCTAAGTTGTGGAAAGATGAAACAACAACGAATTACCTTCGGTCACACAGCACAAGGTCTCCGCCATCAAAGCAAATGAAGCAAACATCTTCTTCAATGGTCTTCCTTGGTGTAGCAGGAGACTTTGAGGTTGCTTTTGAAACCTTCCCTCCTCTTTTCCGTTTTGCCTGGCTACCACTACCTTTCTTGGATGACGACTCTGGCAATTCAGTTTCCGATTCATTCAAAGCAGCTTCTTCTTCTTCTTCTTCTTCTTCTTGGCCTTTGTCTTCATCACTAGCTATTAAATTTGCTTCGTTTTCGTCCTCCATTTCAGTATCAGTCAATTTATCTAACTTTGTTTCTATTTCATCCTGCATTTCAATATCCGTCAATTTGTCAGTCTCCGTTTCAGTATCATCTAATGTTTTCTCCATTTCTTGTGCCACAGTTTGTTTCTCATCGTTTGCCATCAATTCTTCATCTTCCTGTTCTTCTTCTTCCTTAACCGCTACTCTTTCTTCCATTATCGTTGTTTCATCATTTTCCATCACTGCATCCTCTTCCTTACCAACTCGATTTTCCTCTGCTATCATTGTTTTATCATTTTCCATCAATGCACCCTCTTCCTTACCCACTCGTTTTTCGTCTGCTATCATTATTTCATCATTTGCCATCACTGCATCCTCTTCCTTACCCACCCGATTTTCCTCTGCTGTCATTGTTTCATCATTTTTCATCAATGCATCCTCTTCCTTACCCACTCGATTTTCTTCTGCTATCATTGTTTCACTTTCATCTCCTCCTCCTCCTCCACCTCCGTGTTCCTTAACATCATCTTCTTCTACAATTTCGGCAGTTTCAGTTTCATCCATGGTTTTTTCCCCATCTTGTGTCGCGGTTTCTTTCTCGTCCTCTTCGTTACCCACTTGTTTTTCTTCCGTTATCATCGTTTCACTTCCACCTCCTCCTCCTCCTCCTTGTTCTTTAACACCATCTTTTTCTACAACTTCTGCAGTTCCTGTTTCACTATCATCTACGGTTTTTTCCCCTTCTCGTGCCTCGGTTTCTTTCTCGCCCTCTCGTTCGTCCACAGTCGGTTTCTCATCATTTGCATCCTCTTCCGTTATCAGTGTTTCATCTCCTCCTTGTTTATCCACATCCACACCATCATTATTCTTAACATCACCACCAACAATTTCATCTACATTTCCTCCTCCACCTTCATTCTCAATACTACCACCACCGCCACATTCAACCACCGTTGCCACGTCATCAACAATACCTTTCACAATCGATTCAGTGTTTTCTTGTGGAATGTTTGTTTCAGGAATCACTTCTTCTTTCTTATCAGATTCATTATCTATACTAGTAATAGTAATATTATCTGTTGTTGTTTCCGGTGACTCATCATCATTGACAAGCAGCTGGTGGTTTCCGGTGGCGGTGTCGGTGGCGGTGGCGGTTGTGGTGGTTTCTTCTTCATTTTCCATACCTAAAATCTCCTTCTTCTTCTTCTAAAACCCTAACCCTAATTTCGCTTTCTACTTTTCCTCTTCTATACATACAAAAAGATAATTAATGTCATGTGACTGCTTTGTGTGTCATTGCGGTTTAGGAACCAATATAACTAATCACTCAACTACAAAATCAGTCCCTCAATTATTTCTTTATTTACAATTTCTTTTTTTTTTTTTTTTTTAAAAGATATGTTTCAGTTATTTGGAGTTATCTTGATTCTACATTTAACGTGAAAATACTAAGTTTTAAAGGGTGTTTGGGATTGCGATTTGAAAATTAATTATATTATTTGAATAATCAAAATCAGTTAATTAACGGTAACAAAACGCCTTACAAGAATGTCATGTTTGGATTTGATTACGTTGTTTGATATATTAATAATTAGATAAATAGCTTTTTAAGTGTCGGGTAATTTAAATTATTTAATGATTAAAAAGGTAAAATGACTAAAAGTACAATCTTATCATTGTTAAGTTATATAAATTAATGATATTTTAAAACTTATTTCAATATTATAATATACAAATACCAATCAGTATCTAAAATTTAAAAAATTAAGATCTAGAATTCAAACCTTCAACTCTTTCCTTTTTAAGTGGAATCGTGTAAATAGTGCATGTTAATCAACTAAAGAAACAATTAAGGTATATGCAACTCAATGTTTGAGGGATACGTATGTAATTTAAACAGTAAAGCAAAATCACGTTTTCTTACCGTAGGTGACATGCTATTTCTCCAAAACAACGTTTCATAGGTATCAAAATGCAACTAATCAAATTTCAACATTATCTTGCCAAACACTACAAGTAGTGTAACATCTCGAATCTTTTTCTGTTGACCATGTTGTTAGTCAACGTTTGCTTTCCCATTAGGTCTTATGTATTTTAAATGTAATATGTGATTAATGTGTTTATGTGTTAATGACTAATGTGTGTAAATGTTTGATTGTTTATCTTTATATTTGTTAGTTCTATAATAACCATAGGATAAATAAAACAAGCTTAAAAAAATTATTATTAAAGTCCATTTTAAATGTAGGATTAATTTTGTTAAGCGGAAGGCTTTTATGATAAGTGTAGATTATACTCTTCAAGCATGAAAAAAAAAACTCTAGCTGCTCTCTCTCTCATTTATGGCGATTTTCCATTGTCATGCCTTAATTCAATTTTCAAGCTAATTTCCCGGTTTGCAACTGCAATCTAATCAATTTTTGTTTGGATTACTTTTGTATTCCGTGTTTTTTTTCTTGTTATCGTTTTTAGGTTTTCAATCGTCTACAATTCTTTTTGATTTTTGTTTTCCTGGTTGCTTAGTACATTGGTTTCTGATGGGTTCTCTGAGTAGTTCTCCTTGACTTAACCTAGTGTCCTAAGTGGTTTAGGGATTCAAGATCGATTAGGGTTTGTTTGAGATATAGGGTTTTTCTGTTTTTCGGTTTTTATCTGTTTGTTTTGCTCGCTTTTTGGTCGTGTTTTGTTGTGAGTGGGGTTCTTGGTGAATGAAGAGAGCTTTGAATAGTTTTGATATTGATAGTTTACGTGATAGATTGGATAGATTGAGAAAAATGCATGGGTATCCGAGTTAGTCTGTTCGGATTCTGAAGAAATGAGAGGGGGATAACTCAACTGTTGAAAGCTTCTTTGCGTCGGCTACGGGAAAAGATATGCCTTCTGACAAGGAGAAAATAGTTGATGATAGAGTTGAGTCGAATGGGAAGGCGAAGAAGGTGAATGAGAAGGTTGAAGTGTAGAATGATGAAAACATTAAAAAACTGAGGTCATATGTTTCTGTTGTTACTGATTCGACTAAGGTTAGGAAGATAAATTTCAGGGCTTTATCATCTGACTCTGTTGAAGGGGCTGATATTGTGATTCCTCGTGTGGATGTTGAACAGGTTAATCGCATGTTTGCTAATACTCTTTATGGGTATTTTCTAGGTGATCGTTTAGCTTTTCCAATAGTCGAAAACTATGTTAAGAATACGTGGGGAAAGTTTGGTCTGTGTAATGTTATGATCAATGCCTTAGGATTTTTCTTTTTCAAGTTTGATTCGAAGAAAGGTATGGAGCAGGTTATAGAGCGTGGTCCTTGGATTATTCGGTCTGATCCTATTTTGCTAGATGTTTGGACCCCGACTTCAAATTTAACGAAGAAGGAAATTACTAATGTGGTTGTTTGGGTTAAGATGCATGATGTACCCATAGCTACGTTTACCGAGGATGGGTTAAGTATGTTGGCTACAAAGGTGGGTAAATCGGTTATGTTGGATTCGTATACTAGTAACATGTGTTTAGATTCATGGGGAAGGCATGGCTGTCACACCCCGCTGATGCGGAAACACAAGGCAGATAGATGGCATACGTGCATTGCTCAAGAATTATAGATTTATGACACACCATAGCATAAAATAGCATAAAAGAGATTACATTGCATTAGGAGATACACTCCTATATCATGATTTACATGTTTAAATACAATCCTTGCTATTACAATCCGTTGCAAACTAAGTCTGACAGCAAGCTAAGCATTATAGATCTTCAAAAGATAGTTCCCAAAAGTAAAGACTGCTAAATCAACCATCAAACCTTAATGCGGTTCACCTGAAAAGCATGAGATTCAAGTGTCAACTACAAAAGGTAGTTGAGTGAATTCACGGGTTTTTATAGTGTGAGAAGTTAGTGTTTTAGTAAGTTCTGTTATAATTACCCAAACTTGCCAGTTACCCCGTAGGTATTTTAGTATAAGATCACATTTTAGCATATATGGAAGTGTGTGTATATATACGAGAGTATATATATAAGTATAGGAATATCATTCCATGTGTATAGTTGCATTATGCGTAAGTATATGTGGTGTTTAACAGCATAAGTATATGTGTGCGTACTTTTACATACAACGTCATTATGTGTGTATTAATAGCGTAAGTATATGTGTGTGTACATTTAAGTACAGCGTCAGTATGTGTGTGTTTATAATAGCGTAAGTATATGTGTGTACATTTAAGTACAGCGTCAGTATGTGTGTGTGTATAATAGCGTAAGTATATGTGTGTGTACATTTAAGTACAACATCAGTATGTGTGTGCACATTTAAGTACAACATCATTATGTGTAAACAGTTTAATGTGTCCAACTACTTATGACCAGTGTAAGTATGCTTATGTGCACCTACTTAACCCTTGCCCATACAAGGCCTAAGTATACCCACATAATATATAATACACACCGATGCAACGAAGGTAAATAAGTATATTAATACGAAGCTTAGGTATTAGTAAGTGCTCAACAGTATAAGTATAAACGAGATGCTCAACAGCATAAGTATAAACGAGATGCTCAGCAACATAAGTATAAACGAGATGCTCAACAGCATAAGTATAAACGAGATGCTCAGCAACATAAGTATAAACGAGATGCTCAGCAGCATAAGTATAAACGAGATGCTCAACAGCATAAGTATAAACAAGATGCTCAACAGCATAAGTATATCACAACATCAAGTATAACAGTTTAATAGTGTGTGTATGAGATTCTTTGCTAAACCCACAACCAGTTATAGAAGCGATCCAAGTCCTATCAAGATGAGGATTATAATTTCTACGTCTCAGTATTAGGTAGTAGATATCTATACTTTCTACGTCTTAGTATTAATACGTCTCAGTATTACGTAGGAGATATCTATACTTTCTACGTCTCAGTATTACGTAGGAGATATCTATACGTCACAGCATGATGTAAGATATTATCAGATACTAACCACTCCCTTTTATTCGAGGTGATGAGTGTGAGCTGGCCGGCCCTAAATAGTATCCTAGGCCCCAATTGGGGTTAATAGCGATGTGATAGATCTCAATGCGATATAGCAAATAGTGTACAATGGTCAACAGCTTACATAGTGTACAGTAAGTAGCACAATAGTATACAGCAATCGATAAATAAAAGTTATCTAGCTAGTAAACTTTTAGTAAGCCATATATAGATGAATGAGTATATCGTCACATTTCTTAGGTACTTAGTCCGAGTTATTAATACTGTTAAGTTATTAATAATGCATACGCGCAACTTTAGTAATCTACTAGTCAGTGTATGTTCAATGTTTATGCATAAGGTGTACCAACGGCTAACCCACCACATCTAGAATACATATCGTAGTACATTACATACACGTGTATTTATGATTAATAACCTAACACTACTACTAATTCGTACTAGTTAACCCATCTTACCAATCACAATTCCCATATCCAAACATAATAAGTCAAGGCCATATATATATATATATATACATATTAGGCGGATATATTATAGGGCAGTGTACAACATAATCCATTGTACATTATAAGATAAAGTATCTTGTCTTAACCCAATAATTAAACAATTGGCGTGAGTTCGAAAAGTTTAGTTTTACATGCTAATCACCCAGATTTTATGAAGCAGTTAAGATAAAAGAAAAGGGGCCATGAACTCACCTTATAGCGCGTAGAATATCGTAAATAACGGTGTATGCATAGAGTCAACGTTCGTATACGTTCGGACCTAATACACATATAAATTGTATGTTTAATGACGTATAATGCCATTATTAAGTGACGTTAGTATATACGTTATTTGTTCGTCAAATAAATTGTTAACGTATATATATTTAAGTGTTTGTGTAAAGACTTAGCTCGTAGATTGGTACAACCGAAAATTATCATTTTCGGTTGGACCGAATTTAAATGTTTAAATCCAACCAAATTTAAAAGTTTAGATTTGAAAGTTTAGATTTAAAAGTTTAGATTTGACCAAATCTAGCAGTTTTGGTTTGACCGAATCTTACAGTTTTGGTTGACCGAATCTAACAGTTTTGGTTTGACCGAATCTAACAGTTTCGGTCCATTTGATCGGAATTAATTATGGACTAATTCAAACAAGTTTTTCCACTGAGTTATATTATTTTCGGTCCAATCTTTGACCGAATTTAGTATCACCAAAATAAGAATGGGACCAAGATTTAGTTTTCATTTTCACCGAAATTAATTGCTCACCATGACTAACAATTTTATTAAGACATAAAACTCCACTTTTCTACTAGTTTTTCAAGTATTTTGGTATGGCATGACAAGTGTTTGATCATCACATGAATTTAAAAGACACAAGAAAGATTACAAGAGTTTTGATTATTTAGTCTCAACACTTTGAAAATGTCGAGAGTTTTGAGGGTTTAAAAACCCAAAGAAAAACAAATCATGATCCCCAAATCATTTTTAGAACAAAATGAAAGCATAGATTACATGATATGATAATATACCTTTTGTATAAAACTTGAAGCTAAACAAAAAGAAAACTTCTTTTATTTTATTTTTTTTCTTGTCTGGAACCGAAAATAAAGAAAGAAAGGAAGAAATATGAGAGTGTTTTGCCTAGCCTTCGATCGAAGTGCAGAGAGAAAGAAAAAGAAAAAGAAAAAGAAAAAGAATGCAAAATATCTATATTTGTGTGTGTGTGTATTCGTCAGGTAGAGAGAGAGCTAGATAGATTTCATTTTCTTTGTTGACTACAATTCTCAAGTGGTGTGATGTCGACAAGAATAAGAGATAGATATTTGTCATATTTTAGTCATCATGTGTTAGATGTTTAGCCCATGATTTAATCTAAATAGTTGACGTTAAATTGTTAAAATTTAAATGTGACCCTAATAAGGCATTAGACATAATACCTTAGGATTTAGTGTTCTCCATTAGTCGTCAAATATTTAATTTATAAAATGAAAGTATAGTAATATTTTGTACATGACACATTTATTTGTCACTATCAGGTTGATGTAAAATAACTATTTTATTTATTGATGACATTTATATTATTTGAAGTTAATAAAAATATCATAAATGTTTATGTCGTGACCAACTGCGAGTCATACGTATAATATTTGTTGACTAAACTTGTTAATTGGTTAGGGTATTTCCTATCATATATGTATATAGTAAAAACTTGAATTAAATGTATCTCACATTTAATAAATGTAGTAATGTATCCGTAAATGAAAATCATTTGTCATTACTAAAGTTGAAGAAATTAACTATTTAATTTATTGACATAGCTAAAATTATCCAGAATTGACTACGAAAGTAGTTGTTTGTTGATACATAATTAATATACGAATAATGTGTATAATTTATGTTGGAATGAGTTTGTTTGTTTTAATGACATTTCATTTGACACAAGTAAAGTCATTAAATATTCTGTCACACCCCGCTGATGCGGAAACACGAGGCGGACAGGTGGCATACATACATTGCTTAAGAAATATAGATTTACGACACACCATAGCATAAAATAGCATAAAAGAGATTACATTGTATCGGGAGATACACTCCCATATCATGATTTACATGTTTAAATACAAT
>JAOEHQ010036700.1:0-12718 GCA_025447715.1 Asclepias incarnata | reverse complement strand
ATATTTAACGAAAAGTTAGACTCCGTTAGCGGGAGGTACTGCCAGCGTCCGTTTTTGCATAGATTGGGTACTATTCGCGTAATTTTTTTTTGCTAGGTACTATAAGTGAAATTTTGGTATAAACACAGGTACCATTCTTGTAATTTACCCTAATTATTAACTTTAATATGATACTTATCCTTTGAATAATTATAATTTAATTATTGGAAACTAACTGAATGATTATAAACACAAGCAATATAAGTATTGTTGCAAAAAAGATTTGCGTAGGTTTTTTTTCTCCTACATATCATTAAGTTCCTAAAGTTGAACTCGGCATATAAAAGTTACCGAATTGTTATTAAATAAACTAAACGGTATAAAACTTTAAAACTGGTCAAATCGGATTGAGCACCAAAGCACCATGGGCATCTGAGTCTCCAGAAAATAATAAAATATTTGATGGAAGAACAGGGATCCATTTGAACAACTTGTTATAATAGGAAGCCTTATATCTTAGTTGACCTAAAGCCCCTCATTTCCTATAAATAGAGAGCCTTGTTTCTCATTCTAGTTTGCATGTGTTCTCTCGTCCTCCCTTAAGATTTTGAAAATTACCCCAATTGTGGGGAGATTTTTGATCAAGCCAATTAGTTATTTTTTGGCCCTTGAAGTTTTATAAGCTTGGAGTTTTGGTTAGCACCTAGTTAGTGTTGGTGAGTTGTTCGTGTGTACGAAGCTGTTGAGAGATTTTATTTTGAATTTTAGGACGTGTTAGAATTCAACATTCTTTGATTAAATTGTTTAATTTTTTTATTAACACGTTTCCTCATTTTATAATTAATTAGATTAATTATGTATTCATTTTATATAACTAATAATTATTTTTAAGGAAAATAAAAATATACACGTCTTTAATTGTTAACTATTTATTTTGGAAATAAATTTGCCTATTGGTTAATAAAAATATGACGTCTTTTTATAATAACAATTCTTCATCCAAATATTAATAGTTTCAGCTTTCAACACTGCAGATTCAATCATACAACCATTAAGTTCACACAAAAAAAAAAAAAAATCATACAACCATTAATATTTTTAATTATATAAATAAAATGAGTCGTGAAATATTTTTAATAATATTTTTAATTATTATTTGTTGTCTACTATGAATTGATTTATGGGGAGCATAAAGTCATGCAAAGTCATGAGATGAAGATCCTTTCAAGTTATTTAATAGGTCAAGTTGAATTTATGAGAGAACAAAAACTAATAAAATAAGAAAACCGAACCTACCATAAAGACCCACATGATTTTACTTTCACAAAAATCTCAACTTGATCTGATATTTAACATCTTAATGAGTCAATAAATCTAGAAAGACATCATAGAAAACAACTTTTTTAAAATAGGAAAAAAACAAAAGAAAGATTCTTTCAAGTAATTTAACTTAAGAGATAAAGTTGGGAAGATTTAAACCCTTGAAATAAAATCAGAGTCAAAATTTAAATTTTTAATGTTGACTATTAATTTTCAATATCTCACCAACTTTACTATTTTGTTTTCAGCTTGACTATCCCAACATAAAAAAAAATAAAAAATAAAATAAAATAAAAAATTGTGTTATCATCGGACCCACACCATGAATGAAAAATATATATCACCTAGCCAGGTCCAAAGGGATTGATGTCCACCCAAAAGGAATCATAATATAATAAGAATAAGAATAAGAATAATAATGGTGAATAGAAAGAAAACATGTTATGGAATATGTTTATTGATATCTATAGCGATCAATATATTGTTTATCATATATATTCTTCTGTTAGATGGAAGTGGAATTACTGCAAGTGGAGATGATGGAAGTTTGAGTTGGAGTTTGAAAGCAGCTGGTGAGGCGGAAGCGGTTGCAGCAATATCATGCTCTGGACATGGAAGAGCTTACCTCGACGGTTCGCCGGAACCTGTTTGTGAGTGCTACGATTGTTATGCTGGTCTTGATTGCTCTCAATTCTCTTCTGGATGTCCTGCAGATGCTGATAGGTATTAACCAACTTTCTTCCATCATTTCATTTCATCTCATCTCTTTCTATTTTTCTAATCTTATCATTTTTTGGCCGGAGGTCCTTATAAAAACAGTCTATTTACTTTTGAGTAAAGGCAAGACTATTTAGATCTTACCTCCTCATATCCCGCTTCGACAAAGATTGGGTACTATTGTTGTTGTATATATATATGGAAAGGTTATTTTAAAAACCTTTAAAAAGTTAAAGAACATTAGAAACTTTAATGGTAAAGATTTATAAAGGCAAAATTGTATATATAATTTAATTCATTAATTGATTAGAAATAAAAGAGGGGCATAATTGGAATACAAATTAGATAAAAATAACTGTAAATCTATCCTTGCGTGATTGGTTTTTGGACTTTTCTGATTTTCAATACATTCTTTACTGGAGTATTACATTTTTGAAAATTATAAAGCTTTTTAAAATTTTATCAACAAAGCATTTTATTCTTGAAAAGCTTCTGCCAAACATAGCCTTAGTTTTTAAAGAGGTTTGGATTTAAACTTTTTTCTATACATTTTTTCTACAACAATTCTTGCACACATATGCTCATATATGACTGTTCATTCATATGTGATCATCAACTAATCTCATGAAACATTCATATATTAATTACCTACATACATATGCTCCTAACACTTTTCGTGCACAAATGCGCATACTTACATACATATGACGAGAAAAATACATGCTCATATACATGTTCATGCACATATGCTCATATGACTATTGATACACATGTGCACATGTACAATAGAAAGAATATGAACTTTGTTTTTCTTGAATCATTATCTAATTTATTAAAATTCATCTAAGATAAAGATAATTTCTTCCTCGTCTTTTATTCTATAATCTTGAATTTATCATCCACATAAACAACACAAATCAAAACATATAAACATATTAAAATCTAAAATTAAATTTTAAAAAAACCCATAAATATTTCGAACACAAGAACCAAAACTTAAATAAATTAAAATAAAAAAACATTAAATCTCTTATTCATAAAAATAGATTATTATCATTATAATGAAGAATCTGTAATCAAACATTCACACATGTTATCATATATGAAATAAATTAAACTAACAAAACAAAACTAATTAGACAAAGAATTACAAACTGTATATTGGAAAAAGAAAAAGAAAGATCGGTGAACTTTAAAAGAATAAGAACTCAATTGTCAATAATTTAAATTTTTAATGTGCATTTAACTCTTTAGTTTGTGGTAACCGATCACATGAATTGTGGATGATGGTGTAAAAAAAAAAGTCAAAAGCACGTTCCATGATGCAACCCAACGTCTATTTCGATCGGCCCTATGAGGCCGATTGGGGTTTTTTGCCGCTTACCAAAAACTGATGATTTGAAAGGGGTGAGGAAACCGGGAGCCGATTGGTTGCCGATGAAATAAACCGACCACATCCTTCACCCCTATAATAGGTTCATGGTAGAATACTAGAATATAAGTGGGTATTTATTTCCATCCCTTTTTCCCCCCTCCTAATTACACACTTTCACTGTGCAACAAACAGTTGTACATTATGTATAATTTATTGTACCTTGAGGCGTGGAAAAAAGAAAAAGGAAGTAAAATAAGAGGCCCCGAATATAACATCGAACTTCACATACCGTATGGCTATTAGCTTAGAGGTTGTCAAAAATGCTAAAGCAATTGTTTTGGATAGAACGGTTTCTGATCATCATGCCACCCTTTTCTATCAACACATTTCGGATTATGGCCCAATTCCTTTCAAAGTTTTCAACTCTTGGAGCAAGAAGGTTGGTTTTAAAGACGTGGTTTCTTCCTCTTGGTTGGCGTCCAACAATATGACGGGGTGTCCTATTACCAGATTTAGGAAAAGGTTAAAAGCACTTAAGGAAGATATTAAAGGATGGAAACGGAACGCGAATGATAAGGCGAAGCTAGAGAGTCTTAGGATAAAACTGATTGAATTAGATAAACAAATGGATAGGGGTGTTTTTGATGATAATGTTGCATTGGACCGTAAACTTACTTTGCAAGAGATTTTGGAATTTGAAAGTCATGAAGCCGAGGATTTGAAACAAAAAGCTAAGCAAAATTGGAACTTGGAAGTTGATGAAAATACTAGATTTTTCCATGCTTATATCAACAAGTCTCGCAAGAATCTTGCTATCACAGGAGTCAAAGTAAATGATGTGTGGTTGGAGGATCCTCCTACTGTAAAGGAAGCAATTGTCGATCACTTTTCTAAGAAATTTAAAAGAACAGAGGCTGTGAAGTTGGGCTCTAGAAGCCCAAGTTTCAAATCCTTAACTCCTAAGCAAGTTTATGAGCTTGAGAAAATTGTGACCATGGACTCATGGAGGAGGTTAAAGCTGCGGTTTGGGATTGTGGAAGTGACAAGTCCCCGGGACCTGATGGTTTTTCTTTTGGTTTTATCAAGGAGTATTGGGACATTATTAATGTTGACATTCTTTTATTTGTGCAGCGATTTTTTGATACAGGTTTCATCCCTCATGGTTGTAATTCTTCGTTTATCATTCTTATTCCCAAAGTCTTGAATCCTATTGTCATTGACGATTATCGGCCGATTAGTTTGATCGGGGTGCAATATAAAATCATTGCAAAGATTCTGGAGAATAGATTATCCAAGGTGCTTGATTCGGTGATTAGTCATTCTCAGTCGGCTTTTATAAAAGGTCAAAATATTCTGGATGGGCCTTTAATCCTTAATGAAGTTCTTGACTGGTATAAAAAGAAGAAAAAAAAAGCATTATTTTTGAAGTTGGATATCGCCAAAGCTTATGATTCTCTTAATTGGGATTATCTCTGCACCATCATGGGCTTTATGGGTTTTGGAAGACGCTGGATAAATTGGATTTCTGCTTGTCTTTATTCTGCAAAAGCGTCAGTTCTTTTAAATGGAAGCCCGACTTCTGAGTTCTCGTTTGAAAAAGGTCTTAGACAAGGTGACCCAATGGCTCCGTTTCTTTTTATTATCGCCATGGAAGGATTACATGTAGCTGTGGAAGACCTGAAGCTTTCGGGGTCGATTCGTGGTCTCCAAATTGGTAACTTAACCCTATCCCATCTTATGTATGCTGATGATGTGTTATGTTTGATCGACTGCTCGGAGGAAAATATAGTGAATGTCAAAACTTTATTTTCTTGTTTTTATCTGTCGTCTGGGCTAAGGATTAATTTCCACAAATCTAGATTGTATGGGGTGGGTGTCAATGGCAACACTTTAGACCGTTTCTCTAGACTTATGGGATGTTGCAGAGGTTCCTTTCCTTTTACTTATCTTGGTGTTCCAATTGGTGCCAATATGAAGAGATATGATTCTTGGTTGCCAATAATTGATAAATGTAAAAAGGATTAGCTAAGTGGAAAGCTAATATGTTATCTATCGGTGGGCGGTCTATTTTGGTTTCTTCGGTTTTAGGATCTATTGGGTCCTATTTTATGTCTCTTTTTCGAATGTCGGGTGTTGTTAGAACTACCCTTGAATCTCTTCGTGCCAAGTTTTTCTGGGGTGGTAACGAAGAGAAAAAGAAAATGCATTGGATTCGTTGGGATGATATTTTGGCTAGTAAGGAAAATGGGGGGCTCGGCTTTGGGTCTTTAGATGCCCTTAATCGCGGATTGCTTGTTAAATGGAGATGGAGGTACGTCCAAAGTCCATCCTCACTTTGGGTTATGGTTCTTCATAATCTTTATAAGCCGATTGCTTTCTCTTCTTGGACGGATTCGTGTATTACTAAAGGGGGAATTTGGCATAATATTATTAAGGTTGCTAAGGATTTGGATCAATCGGGTATCTTGCCATTACATGCGATCAGGAAAGTCATTGGCATTGGGGACAACACTTTGTTTTGGCATGACATTTGGGCTGGAAATCTGTCTTTTGCTTCAAAATTCCCCAGGCTTTTTAATCTTGAACAAGTGAAGTCCGCGAAAATTGTTGATCGGTGGAAGGAGAACAACTTGGTTACCAACTGGAGACGTGAAGTTAGAGGTGGGGCGGAGGCAACTGAGCTTTTGGAAATGACTAATCTCATTAATCAAATGAATTTTAGTGAGAAACTGGATAGATGGGTTTTTTCTTGTAATGGATCCAATGAATTCTCGGTCAAAACAATTCGAAAGATGATTGATAATGCTACTCTCCCGAACGGCTCCATGATCACGAGATGGAACGAATTTGTGCCCCGTAAGGTGAACATTATTGTTTGGCGTATTTTGCGTGATAGAATCCCGACACGTTTAAATTTGGTGTCTAAAGGCATGGATTTGCCTTCGCTGTTGTGCTCGAATTGCAATACTGTTGTGGAAGATATGGTGCATTTGTTTGGTCAATGCATAATTGCTAGAAAAGTTTGGTCTTCAATTTCTAAATGGTTACATGTTGATCTTACTACGGTGATGGGCCCAATGGATTTATTATCTGCTTTGGACGACTTGCACATATCCTTGGAAAAAAAAAAGATAATCGAAGCTATTATTTTTGGCGGATGGTGGTCGATTTGGAAATACCGGAATGAGACGCTTTTTTCTACTACTACGTATCGGAAGGATCTGCTTTTTGACTTTATCGTTGCTCATACTTATTCGTGGTACTCTTCTAGGTGCAAGAAGAACAAAATTGCTTGGGTCGATTGGATGAACAATCCGCTTCTTGTCATTTATACGTGTTCGGTTTTCCTCGGTACTTATTTGGGGTAACATCAAAAACATTCACGGAGTGAAAATCGGTGGCTCGGCCTCCGTTGGATGAGGATTTTTCTCGTGTCTTGGTCTCGTAATTGGCATGAGTTTTTTTTTATTCTTTTTGTGACCCTCGCAGTCCAAGTCCCGGGAAGTATCTAGATTTGTGTTGATTGTTTAGATCTAGATATGGTTTTCTTTTTTTGTAATTGTATGTGTATTGTAACATTTCTTTTGGGCATCTAGTACTTTGCTAGTTGCCTTTATTTTTAATATAAATTGTCGTTCTAAAAAAAAAACTAGTATCATTATCCAACTATTGGTCATGGGTTCAAGTGATAGAAAAAAAAATCAAAAACTACACATACTTTAATAGTGTATTAATTCCAAAAAGAGGTTGATTGTTGAAGAAATCTTTAACTCCGGGTGTATATATTGTCCATCTTAAAAGAATAGTTCTAGAAAATTCCTTGAGACAGTGAAACAATTGGAGTCTTGGAGACAAGACTTAAAACAAGACTTTTTTATAACCAAAAGATCGTCCAATGGACCATGTTTAATGATGTATTAATATCTATACGACTATTCATGTTTAATGATGTATTAATATCTATACGACTATTACTTAATGGGTATCATATGTGCTGTTGCAGCGCCGTGTTGCAACACATATCTTTAATTTTATTTTTTTATTAATGAATTTAATTGTGAGACTGTAGCACTGTGTTACAATTGTACGCATCATGTCATTATTTAACTGCTCCATGTGATGAAATTGCAATAAATAGAAAGAGTTGTTGTAAATGAATTCTCAATTAATTAATATACCGGTAGATGCACCTAAGGTTTTACCCACAAGTCATAGGTTTGAACTTTAAGACTGACATATCTGTGAGATTTTTCTTTACAGAGCTACTATGCGGATAACGCAGGTTCTAGTTAAGATAATGTATTTATTTTGAGTGACACTCACCTTTAAAAAGGTGGTAGGCTATTTCCACCTTAATAATGTCTATTTCCACCATGTTTTATGCTTACATTGGTTTGTCCCTTGTGGTGGAAATAGCAACCCTTTTCTGTGCAATAAACAGTTATATAGTATGCATTATTTATTGTACATTAAGGGTTGTATTTAGGAAAAGTAAGGTGGAAATAGTAGCACCCTAAAAAAAATTAATATGTAAACAATCCAAATATAATCGGTTGATATCCATCCCCTACATCGCACCACATCCCTTTACTATACTCCAAATTCCAACCCAACCTTTGATCCATCTCCCACTTTTACAATCTCAAAATCTTATATACAGTACACACAACACACACACACCAGACACAACAAAAAAGAATAACATGTCGTTTCCTAAACCATAAAACATGTGTTCCACCACCACAAACAACAACACAACCATACAACCACCACTCACCACCACCACCACAACAAATGTTGTATCTCTTATATCTTCCAACTCTCACCACCACCTATATATACAACAAACTATCCTTTCTTTCATCTTTTAGCTTGTCTCAAAATGTCCGACAACTCAACTTCTAATGTCCCCTTCTCCTCCGCCGCCGTCGCCGTCGTCATTAACCACCACTCGCTGTCGATCATCGACTCACTCATCGCAGCCGAAATCCGTCACTCTCCACCTCATGACTACCTCACCCGCTGCCATCACCACCTCACCCACCGTCAAGATTCCATCAACTGGATCCTCAATGTATGTAACTATGTATCTCTATTAATCTATAATATATCTATATCAATATATATATATATATACATGCATAACCGTTATTATAATGTACAGGTTCACTCACATTATGTGTTTCAGCCTATAACCGCTTTACTTTCCGTCAACTATTTCGACCGGTTTCTGTCGGCTTCAGCAGCATCACTTGAGGTACATTTAGATACGTTCAGGATTGCATTTTCAAAATATACTCTATTTTTTTTTTGTGACTTAATATGTTTTGTAAATACAATAATAATCAGATAATCTTTTTAAAACGCAAGTACATTTTCAAGACCTACACACAAATAAATGTGTTTTCAACTTTTTATGAAAACAGTGGAATAATGGATGGGAATATCAATTACTATCAGTAGCTTGTTTATCATTAGCTGCTAAACTAGAAGAAGTTCAAGTACCTTTAATTTCGGATCTACAAGTTTCGGAGCCCCGATTCGTATTCGAATCCAAAACCATTCAGAGAATGGAGCTTTTGGTCATGTCTGAACTCAACTGGACCCTCCGATCCATCACTCCTTTTGATTTCCTTCATTACTTCATTTCCATCCTTCCGACGTCATTTTGTTCCAACCCTAGTCAATTCCAATCAAAATGCTCGGATCTTATCATCAAAACCACCCGAGGTAATTCCATACCCGACCCGACCCACGATTTTAGTACTTTTTTTTTTTTGCTTTTTTTTTTATAATTATTTTTATGAATATGAATGTGGACAGTAATTGACTTTTTGGGGTTCCGGCCGTCGGTGATAGCGGCGGCGGCGGTGATATCAGCTGCCGGCGATGGAGTGGAGGTACCGCAGAGTTATTACGAGAAAGTGCAAAAAGTATTTTTCTTTGTCCTATTTTAATAATTTTATCGTTAACTTTTCTTTATGTCAAAAAGTGTTAAATTATACGGAGTAGTATTACATAAAAGCATAAAAGATGTGGAAATATTTATTATTATTTTATTTTTCATTTATTATTATATTATTATTATATCATAATATAATAATAATAATAATATAATGTAATAGGAAAGTGTGAGAAGCTGTCATCAACTAATGGATGAGTATTTGGTGGACATGTGTCCATCTGCTGATGTCAGCAAGCAATGCTGGAGAACTGATGACGAGCCAACCGCAAGTCCTGACGGCGTTTTGGATGCGGCGACTTGTGGCAGTTGTGATTCCGGTGATCGGGTTTTAGCTCCGGCCACCATCTCCGGCGAGGAAGGTACTAGAGTGGCTAAGAGATTGAGGTGTAATGTACAGGATGAAGAGATATAAAAAGAATTAGATAAGCAATTTTTTTCATTTCTATAAGATGTCATTATTATTATTATTATTATTATTATGGATTCTGTAAAAAAGATGGTACTTTTTTGTCAAATATATTTTATGTTTTTTTAGTAATTTTTAAAATTAAATTTTGATGTTTTTGTTGTTAGACCATTTGTAATCGTTCATCTCTTTCACCTACACTTTTTTTTGCCACGTCAGCTTCATTTTCTTATCCCTTTCACTTTCTCTTTTTCCTCTTAACACTTCACCTTTAAATTTAATACATCATTATACCCCACAATATCCAACTATACCCAATCAAAACCAAATAAATAATATGAACAAAAGATATAGATCTCATTCCTCATTTTTCACCCTAGGTGATATCCTTCACCTATCCCCTTTCACCTATCTTTTTCACCCCCTTAGTTCACCTACTTTTAACCATCCACCTTCTCATCACCTCTCTTCACCTATTCATTCCACCTTCCCTTTACAAATGGTCTTATGGTTTTGGACAATGTTAATATTAAGAAGTTTATACTATTAATCTTTTCTTTAAATAAAAAAATTTAACTGTTCACTTTATTTTTGAATTTGTTTTTTAAATAATTCTTGATTTATGTAAGTGCATATTAATTATTTACATGTTTATTTATTGCATGAGTATAGTTTCAACATAAATAGATAAAACTAAAGGCGATGATGTTCGGTTCCGTTGTCGACAATGATAAATGGTGATGTAAAAGAAGTCTTTTGGGCAATAAAAAGATCTTATAATTAATGTTGACAAGTTTTTTTTTTTTTTTGAACATAATGTTGACAAGTTAGTGAATCTTGATTTTATTGCATATTTATGACTTTAAGTCAATGCTTTATATGACTTGCCTGTTTTTGTGATAACCACACTAGTTAAATGGGGTATATTTTATTTTTTTTAAATTGTTTTTTAAAGTTTTATATTTATAATATAAATCTTTAACAATATGAGAAAAAATAATTTTAAATTTATTTTATTTTATTGTGTTGGGGGTATTATGTTAATTCCTTGTTTATGAGAGTGAAAATGATTTGAAAGAAAGAAAGTGGTGTTGTCTTGATGTTTTGGGATACTATTTCCCCGTCCTTAATTACATCAATTTTAATTTGGAGAAATGATAAACATAGCAACGTGGGTCACAGTTAATTTGTTTAGACATACATAGATGTGTTTGTATTACGATATAATTACATATTTTTAAGAGATGACTATATTCAATGTATAACAATTATATGCATTTCCAAGCGAATATAAAGAAGCCTTCTAGGCTAGATTTTATTATTTTTCGTTTAATTTTATTCATTTCGTCTCATTTTAAATATGCAAGATTTAATTTTAGGTTGTCTCATATTACATTTCTATCACCAAAGAAAAAGCTAAATACAATTGGTTAACTTTATCTTAGCACCTGCGCCATGATTGTGATCACAAAAGTCATAAAATTATTAAATGGTAAATTACAAAAGTGCCTTGCTATTTTCACCATATATTTGTCTATTTTCATCATTTTAAAGTTTAAAACACTTGTACGATATGCAGTATTTGTTGTACGGTAGTTTGTCTTTTGTGGTGGAAATAGCAATGCCCTATGTTAAAAAAATAACCATGTAATCATTACATTTTCTAAAATATATCTACACATGGAGGTGATATTCACAAAATCTATTTTCCATTCAAAAAAATACATCCATTATTTATTTATACGTATTCGCATATCATGCATAACATGGCTTGTATTTTTTTATTTTGTTTAATGTATGGGGACAAAAAATTATATACACATTTCCTCTCCCATTATTTTTATATGAAATATATATATCGGTACAAGTTTTTGATAGCTGGCTGTGGAAGTAAAGTAGCGAATATAGCTAAGATTTGGTTGGTAAATTAATTATTGGTAAATAAATACTCATATCATTATTGCAAAGACTTTTTGTACTAATGATTATAATTATTATTATTTTGAATGGTTATTTTTAGTTGGTATTTATTTTTACCTTATTTTTCTTAAATTCATCCCAAACTATGCAATAAACAATTGTACATTATCCACTGTTTATTATACATTGAAGTGTGTATATAAGAAAAAGAAAGTGGAAATAGGTGGACCCAACTTTTATTCACATTCACTTCACCTCTCGCAATTACGGGGAGGCCACAACATTTACAATGCTTAAAAAAAAATTAAATTACACTAGAGGTGGCAAAATGTACGGTTCGGGTCGGGTCGGGCCGGGTCGGATGACGGGTCAAAACGGATTCGGGTAGTTTTGGAAACAGTATCAATTGGGTTCGTGTCAAAACGGGTCCGGGTCAAAATGGATATATATATATATATATATATATAAGGGATTGGTGTAAATTAATTCATTAAGGGTAGAATGGTAATTTCGTGTGTAGAAATTTTATAACTTTTTTTGTTTGGTAGTGGGGTGGAGAATTTTTATATAATAGTATAGATATATATATATGCTTGATTTCTTTTTCTTGTACCGTATCAAGGTGGATCGATCATACACCCTCTAGTGGATCCATTTGGTGAACTTGTTAGGTTTACCCGCAATATACCCAGATATTGACCCAGTTGTAGACCCGGTTGCATACCCGGCTGTAACCTCTTGAATCAGTTTGAGTGTGTGTGCTTACCAGACCGGATATCTATACGGGATCACACGCGAAGAACTATAAAATGTTGGTTGAACTTGATAAATGATAAAGCTACCAAAAATAGATTGAAAAAGATGAACGAGCTAAAACGCGAAACGGGTCGAAAACTAGGTCAGACAACAACGCACCATGGGCCAACCCATTTGACCATGGGTCAAAAAAAGTTGACCCATGAGGACCTACATGGGCGGTGACACAAAGGGGAAAGAAGGGGGGGGGGGGGGGGGGGGGGAATTGAAATTTTTTTGA
>JAOEHQ010036689.1:0-12719 GCA_025447715.1 Asclepias incarnata | reverse complement strand
AAACTGTAATTTATGAAAGTTAGGGACGTTTTCTGCAAGCGGGGTATCACGACAGGGACGATTTCTGTAATTTACTCAATGAATTATTATTAACCATGGAGCCACTCCTCATATGTTAATTCAAAGATCGAAAAGTGTTTGATGTGCTTTAAAAAAAATATATCTAAATATGTGTCTAATAAAGATAAGAAGATACATGACAATATTAATGTGATATACAAAAAATGATAAATGGTAAAATAGTTAAATAAAAACACAAGAATTGATTATTAATAGTAAATAGTAAAATAAATATGCAGACATTTAATATGAGACGGATGAATTAAAATCGATGAGCAATATTATCTCCTTTTACGATTTGTGTCTATTTCATCCTCTTACACATAGAGATGTTGACATATATTTATACTTATTTCTCTCGTTAATCTCATCTTTTTCATTTTGATATGTATCATAATCATACGTGTAAGATGATTTATAAGTACAGCAGGTATTATTTTTCTTAAGAGATAGAGTAAATCCTCATACTGATACATGGCAAGTCTCTTGAAGATTTGGAGATCCTTAATGATCTTTTAGTTGATGTTTCTTTGTCTCCACAAGAAACTGATGAGTGGAATTGAAGTGGGTATTGGACAAGAAAAATGGTTTCACAGTTAATGCCTTATCTTGAAAAATTGATGTCAGTTTAGCTATGAATGCTTCTAATGTAAACTCTTCCAAGTGGAATTCGATCAATTGTGTCTAAGAAGTAAGAAAGTCAATGTGATCGTGTAGCGAGCTGCTCAAAATCGACTCTTCATTTTGTGAATCTGGCCAAACGAGGTGGTGTTAATCAGGGCAACATGTGTATTCTGATCAAACGTGATGCAAGTTAAGTCAACATGGTTAAAGATTTTAAGTTGTTGGCATGTTGATTTCCGGACAGAACTTACGTATTGGATAACTCACTGGGAGTCTTATTTCCAGATCAAAACAAGAAGGAAATGGTGAAGATCTTGCAGTGTTCGATATGTCAGCCTTTGGCAGATATGGCAATGGAGAAATAAATAGCGATAGAACTACATAGAAAGGAGGGGTAGCATGGGTTACGGGTCGGTTCATCCTGCCAAATGTAAATTAATTTGAAAAAGGTTGCATTCTTTGTTCGTGCTACAGGTACCAAAAATAAGGGATACCGGTCAATAGAGCTAATTAATGAAAATTAATGAAGCTTTTGAAATTGTCAAAAGCCCTTAAGATTGCCAAAACCTCTTAAAAGCCGTTAAAAACTGTCAAAAATTGTTGTTGTAAATATAGGCTGATACAAGGCTAGTGTTAAATTATTGTGTTACAGGTCATGTTCAATATTGATTCTGCCGCTGAAAATAAGTTAATTCACGAAAGATAGACCTTAGACGACAGGAATTCGATTCTCCGAGAGGATATATTAAGTTGCAATCTTTTTCCCTTCCCTGTATATCAAACATGTGGAAAAAGCTTGATGTTTCATTGGATAATTGGTTGTTCAAGCCTTATCATTTGCTTGTCGTATGTTTTTTTTTTAACGGCAAAGCTGAAATATTACTAATGACGCAAAACTAGCAAGAAGCTAGCAAAGAGACGATACAAGAAAGTATGCTTCAAAACAGAAAAGAAGCAAAATTAAGAACTACTAGGCTTATTGCACCAACTATCCCAATCAATCTCCACCTTATTAGCTTTATTCAAGATCCATGAGAACGCCAAGAACCGAACCTCTTCAAAGATCATTTTGGGTGACACATAAATCTTACTGTGAACCGCATCATTTATGGCTTTCCAATGGCTCCAAATAGTAATAAGAATGATAGCATTAATCATTTTCCTCCAGTTTTTATCCCCAGCAAACGAGAAGTGAATGTTGTGAAGGTCACTCACATGGAAAGCATAAATCTGATTAACTTTAAACCAAGAGCTAATCTGTTCCTAGACCTCTAAAGCGAATTGACAAGCTGTGAGAATATGGTCAATGGTTTCGTGGTTTGAATTACACTGAGCACATAACAACGACCTAGGCATAATCCCCCTCTTATTGAGCTGAGTTAGAGTAGGGAGCCTGTCCCGGATTGCCCTCTAGTTTCTTACATTCATTGGCGGATCTATTCAAGGGCCCCGGGGGGCCGGGGCCCCTCCGTTTTTTTGCTCCGTAGTGCTATTATATCCGTATGTCGTTCGAAAATTTATTTTTCTTAGTATTATTTTTGAAACTCAACGACTTTCGCCCCCTCTGTGACTTTCGACCCCCTCCATGACTTTCCTCAAGATCCGCCACTGCTTACATTAACCTTTTTTGGAACTCAGTTATTCCAAAGGAAATTGGGATGTGGATTAAGAATAGTACCTGTATCAAATTTTAGCCTCAAGTCCGCCACTATGAATTTGTTTGCACTTAGGATTGGCTGTAACTCCACGCCTCTTTTGGAAAACACATCTTTGACTTTAGCGATTGATTTCCATAAACCTCCCAGTTTACCATTAACAGGGAATTCATTGTCCACAGTCGGTTTTCCATGAATTGCAATCACCACATTTCTCTGAAGTCTGTTTGTTTCGTGCTTTAAACGCCACCACTGCACCATTTTAAGAGCAATGCTACATTAGTACATTACCACCATTTTAAGAGCAATGCTACATTTCTTCAAAGTCTGTCATATGTGGTTAGTTTCTCTTTGTTGGTAAGTATGGATTGGAATGAGATTGTCCTATTTCATTCCAGATTGTATTTGGTGCTTTGCTTCTTTTGGATTTGGTTCATTTTTTATCGGGTCCTCTTCCTTGAAGACCTATTTACGTACTGAGGTAATGTTTGGTTGGAAGGTTTTTATATGAAGGTATGGCTTTGATAGTGATAGTTAACGTTTGCATTAAGGATATGGGTATGAAGAAACCTGTGATTGGAAGGTTTCTGTAAACCTGGGAGAGTGTCATGTTTTGTAAAACCCATTGCAAGGTGTATCAATATTGATGAACAATTTATTGGCATTTCCTGTTTTGGTTTCTTTTACAAACGAACTAGAGTCTAAAAAAATTAGTGTAGGTGTTACACAATTTGGCACCACAAATTTTTTTTTGCAAAATATTAAAAAACAATAAGAAAAAATATTATTTAACACATACATGTAAATAAACAATCATGTCTTACTCTGTTTACATTTTCTTTTTTACTATACACATTACCAAATCCATTTACAAACCAAACGCCAAATTTAGTATTTTTTGTTCTAAAGTAATATTCAGCTTTTCCATAAAAAAAAAAGAAAAGGAATGAGTACCTCTTCCCCGTAATGCAAAGGCTCTATTTGGTGGCAAATAAAAGTGTTAGTCGTGTACAAAACAACCGGAAAAAAAAACCCGAAAACCGAAACCGGTCAAAATCGGGTTTGACTAAAATCGGGTCGGTTTCTGGAAAAACCAGTGGTTTGGAACCAGTTTGGATATCCGAACGTTAGAACCGGTTTGGAAAACCCGTTTGAAAAACCGGTTTGAACTTTTGCTGTTAGAACAAAAAACTAGCCGTTTTTCACCATTTATAGCCGTTTTTTTTGTGTTTTTTATTTTTACCATTTTGTCATCCTAAACTTAGTATAAATAGGTATGTTGAGTTTGGTTTAATCACAACACTCAAAATACTCTAAATATTAGTAAAAAGGCTCAAAAAATGGCATCTCAAAGTTCTTCCGCTTCCACCGGTATTGGTTCTTCCAATGAACCAACGATCCTTAGAATATTACAAACAACTCGAAACCCGACAATTTTGTGTAACTTGGATTTGGTAGAGTTGTTGGATGGGTCATTGTAAAAAATGTGGGAATCTCAATCTCCCGTTCTAGCTGTCATGGCCCGAGATTTACTAAGTGTCCGAGCTTCTCGATAACTTCAGAATCCGCTTTTTCTCTTAGTGGCAGGGTATTAACCATACGAAGAACAAGACTCATACCGGCATCATTGGAGATGTGTATTTGCTTGAAGGATTACTTAGATGCGACCGAATGTATAAAAGACAAATCAAGTCTTGAACGTGAACTTGATATTGAACAAGAACTACACAGTGTCGAGGTGGAATCGGGTGTTTCAATCTCACTTTCCGATGAAGAAATTGCTCTCGATGAAACTTCGCAGGAGGCTACCTCTGAAGACGACGTCGTTGAATATACTTGAAGTTGAATGAAGATTTTTAACGAAGACGTTTAATGAAGATGCTTGAAGATGTTTAATAAAGATGTTTAATGAAGATGTTTAAAAGACGACCTGGTTTGAATTGAAGATGTTTTTATTTAGTGATTGAAGATGTTTTATTTAGCGTTTGAATGTATTTTTATTTAAGAAGTTGAATGTACTCAAAGTTTAATCTATAAAAAAAAGTTGAAATTTTTAAGTCTAAAAACTAGAATTACATAGTAAAAAAAAACCGGTTAGAAACTGGTTTCAACCCTATCCAATTTGACCAAAAACCAATTCGGGTCCAAAGCGAACCGTTTGGCCAGAACCCGGTTTTTGTACACGACTAAGATAGTTGCCTCTTTGGAAGACTGGGTGAAAATTCATATTAAGACTTAAAATGGTGATAGAGTAGTCTTGGGCTTTTATTTTCTATATAAAGTGACGTCTGGGCTTTTAGTTCTCCACCTTGGAGTCCATGTTGTAGATATCTGTTTTAGCCCATTTGGGCATGTTTTTCCATAAATCATAAATACAAATTATTCCCTAATCCCTATGTTATGAAAAAGAAAGGTAAAAGTAGTTTTAAAGGGAAGAATAAATGTATTTTTTAAAAATAGGTAACCAATTTTGTCTTTCCATTGGCCAAGTTGCTTTTTAAATGACATATAAAAGTTTCTAAAAAATTAGTGATAAATTTGTTCTTTTGGTATTATCAGTTGCAAAATTGTTAATTTTAATCAATTTTATCATCGAAATCAAAGTTGTAAACCTTAAGTAAGTTTATATGTGTAAAAGAGACTGTGTGCAATTATATGTTGCGTTTTTAGCTAACAGAAAGAAAGAAGGTTGTGTATTTAGATAACGGAAATATATCATTTACTAGGTTATTTTCTTTTTTTAACATTCATACTAGATGTAGAACCCGTGTGCAAACACGGGTCGAAAATAGAAAATTTATACAATACGTCTTATTAAATGATAATTGAACATAATCAATTGTTAAATAAATAATTTAAGTCGATTAAAGAAAATGTTATTCATATCGACATTACTTGTGGTTTAAGTAACTTTGTTATATCAATGAGAAAGCAAAGTGTTATAAATCATTGGGTGTTTTGACTTGACAAATTACCTTACTTCATTACCACGTCTAATATATAAGGTTATGTTTAATGGTTGATTTATATTGACTTATTCATTTCGAATTATAAACCATCGTAGATAAAGAGACCATTTATGTAATAGATGGGAACTTATGCCATTAAACATTTTCAGAACAGTCCTTTTAAAGGATTTTAAAAGTTATGTACACAAATAAAAGTAGGCTTTTATTGTGTAGATAAGCATGGTGAAGTTTCTGTGTATATACATAGTTAAGCATATTAAATGATGTAAGACATTTTTGTTTATTGGGTAAAGTTTAATAAGACTTCACAACCACTGCTGTGATGTAGATTTCTTGATAGCAACCTTTCGGTGTGGTTTCCTAGCATTCTTACTTCCTCCAGGGCTTTCTTGAGAGCAAGTTGACAGCATATGAGCATTTGTCCTAAAAGTTCATATTTAAACAATATTAATTACCCAATCCATCTGACAAGACCATGTTGCCACTTTTTATGAACAGTAAAAGAAATGCTTACTTCTCAGGACAGTCAATTCAGAGATTTGGTCTTTCTTTTGAGTTATTTGTAACCTTATAATAGCTAGGAGGACCATTCTTTGGGTATTCGTATTTCCTTCAGTTTTTCAGTTAGAAACATGCACTCCTATAGTGAAAAGTTACTTTAGGAACCCCTAAAAGGTTAGGAACCTTTTAAATCAATCTCAGCCATTAAATGAGTTAATCCAAAGGTTAAGAATGAAAGTGGCAAAATTTTAAATAGATGGAAGTTGTAATTAAGGAAAATGAATAGAAAAGGGTAATATGGTAATTGAATATTTTTAAATATAATTTATTTTTCTATTCTTTCACACAAACCCTAAACCAAAAAACAAAACACACACAAATTCACCAATTTCTCTCAAAATCCGACCGGAATCCGTACGCCGCCGATAGCAATCTTCTTTGTGTGACATAGCAAATCATCACCAACAACAATCTATTTTATCTAATCCAAGTTTAATTCCTACCGATCGGGATTTGGCGGCTATCATTAATTTTATTCCAATCACAATTGTTGCTTTAATTCCATTTGCATCTTGATTAATTTATTTCACAATTGTGGGTCGGTGGTAGATATAGTGGGATGCTTGTTTCATTTAACTATTGGCTGCAATTCAGATCCGCCACTGTGTTTTTGGAAGATCCACCCACCGATCGGATAACCACCACCGTCGTTCTCATTTTAGATTTAGGCCAATAGACCGCCGCCGTTCCCGGGAAACACACAGTGAGGATCTGTAAATTAATTTTTTTTATGATTGGTTGATTGTAAATTTTGTAAATTAATGTTTTTATTATTGGCCAGACTTTTGTAAATTTTATTATTATTTTTAAATTTTTTTTTTGTTTTTGCATTTGTAAATTGGATCATATGTGATTTCAGACGAGTTTTGGTAATTGAGCATATGTGATTTTTCCGACGAGTTTGGATCATATGTGATTTTTCCGGCGAGTTTGTAAGTTGTTAATAGATGAGCAAATGTGATTTTTCCGGCGATATTTGTAAATTGTTAAAAAGATTGAAATTAAAAAATTATATTAATTTGTATATGAGCACATGTGATTTTCTATTAATAATTTGTACATGATCATATGTGATTTCCGGCGAGATTGGATCATTTGTGATTTCCGGCGAGATTGGATCATATGTGATTTCCGGCGAGATTGGATCATATGTGATTTCCGGCGAGATTTGATCATATGTGATTTCCGGCGAGATTGGATCATATGTGATTTCCGGCGAGATTGGATCATATGTGATTTCCATAAATTTAAGAAAATTTAAAAAATGTTATATTTATTAGATTTTATTAAATTAAATGAAAATTATGATTAGACAATTATACACTTCTTCAAAAGGGTTCTTAAAGGTTCATGACTTTTTAGGGGTTCCAAAAGTAACTTTCCCCCACTCCTATAAATACGTAAACAAATTACAGACTACAAAATATATAAAAAAGAACTCGAAAATTAATCAACCTTGACCTGCTATATTACAATATAGCACACCTCAAATTCTGTTAAAAGAATCAAATCTCTCAAATTCTGTTAAAAGAATCAAATGTGTAAAAAAGAAATCGGTTCGAATCATTTCCCATGTGACAAAGTGTTTAAAGAATCAATCTTACTTCTAAGACTTGTTGTTCAACTGTGCGTCCTTCGACTTCAGATCGACCACCTAAAAATGTAAGATATCTCATGAGCATCTTTGTTGTTTCAGTTTTACCAGCACCACTTTCTCCACTGACCAAGATTGAATTTCTTTTTCCTTCATTAATAATCACCCTCTTTATAAAGTTAACTACATTAGCTAAAGGATCAGTGAGAGTAGACTAAATTACAGGATATAATGTTTACGGTATACCTATATGCAACATCAGCTACAACAAAAACATGGGGACAAAGCTCCCGGAATCCCGCTCCTTTCATTTTTACCTTGTTATAAATATAGCCGACCCTTGTTATAGAAATTGATGTTTACTAAAACCATATAAGTATCTACGAGATTGGTTTCCAATTTGTGTGTTCAATAAAGAATGATGACAGGCTCAAGAGAAGCATTGTAAGATCTCTTGTTAAATAAATGTTAATAAAATATGAAATGAATGGGTAAATATTGGACATATAAGTATTCTTGCAATAAGCACCAGCTTGTCCCCTGAAGAACTTGCTCCTCCTGACAACTCATATGTTTTCTTGTTCAAACCCAATAAATAAGACCCATATCCACCTAGATAATTATGACAAAAACGGTTAATTCATTAGTTGCATAAAAAGAAGAAAGTTACAAAAATTCTTACAAAGACTCGATTCCATAGTTAGTAATAAACCTCCAATGGCAATGCTGTAACAGGCAACAAATGACGTCTGATCGTATTCTCGTGCCTAGTGAATGGAACAGAGGTTATCCCGGATTTTTGGAGCATCTTTGTCCATGTTCTCATAAACAAAAAAGCAAGAAGTGCAGTCGAGACGTTCATATTCGGTGTCATACCAGTTGTAAGACTCAATTTCATGGCTATAATACTATAAATGCACCCTATAATAAAACTTGCCACAACTCCACGAATCGTTATCTGCTTTGTCCATGGCTGCAGCCTCCTTGAACCATCCAAATGATGATCAGCATCGTCTTTTTTTCTAGCTCTATATCTCCTTTTTTGTCTTTTTCAATCTCATCATTCTGCTTCGTTTCTAAGTCCATCATGGATCCTACACGAACAATATATCAATCAGTAAACGTCATAAAAAGAACAAAAATAAAACATTTAACATCTGAAAAACACACGAAAAAGCACGAATGCCACACGACCTCAAAGATAGTAGCTTCTAAGCAAACAAACCGGGTACCATATAGAGGACACACACTATATATTGTGGTTACTTTTGTATTATATCTTGATCAGTAGATGTTACTTATTCAAACTGATGTGGGATGTCTTGTTTTTTTTTTTCTTAATAACCCGACAAGCATGGTATATTAGAGCACATAGGCTATACATTGTATAGTTTTGCCGAACTAAATCAAGACTTGCTTAGATTTTTTCAGCACGCCTATATTTGAAGAGTAGAACAATCAGCCAAAAAATCATACAAGTGATAATTAAGTGCTTTTTTTTTTTAATGGCACAAGTGATAAGTGCTACAAATGTGATTCTATTCAATCACAACGTAGAAGAATGGCACAAGGACAAACTCACATATTAAATGAGACACAAAAATGACTCGAATAATAGAGAAAGAGCACCAGTGAAATTTGCTCAAACAACCCATTTTCTGCTGAACCAATCTTAAAAAGAGCTACTAACATAAAAAGGTAACCAACTTTGGTCTATCTGTTCTGGGTAACCAGCTTATTTTAGGCCAGAAGAAAACATCAAGTTTCAGACACTTTGATTATAGGTAATTCCCTATCCTAACAGACACGAATTCACAAAAGAGGAAAAAAAGAAAACAATCTGCTCAAATTTTACCGAAAGGCCAGCTGCCAAATCATCATTTTTACAGGTTAGCAGCCTGATTATCTTTGATTGAAAATTTTCGTACCTCAATAGTCTTTCATGGCGAAGAAAGTTAGTAACCTTTCTATGCAATTAGCAATTTTGAAAATCAATCTCTTAATCTTGAAAGAGCTAATAAATTGGATCTCTTACCTCTTGGAACCAAGAAGGTACCATGAACATGGACAAAGTAAACCTAATTCTATAAAAGTAATATTTCTCACATTGATTGTTCAAGCCATTGCATAAGTTCAATAACTTCTAAAGGCCATACATGTATATGAACGGAAAAATAACAACTTTAACTACAGACATGTATATAGAAACGGGATCTTACTTACAAGCAACAGTTGGTTTCTCTTGAAGACGCACAATCCCGGTGAAAAGGTATGCAAGGCAAACAACCCAGTGAGAAGTGTCAATTTACTGCATGGTAGATAAACGAAAAACAACTACAGCGAGTTTAGTAAATAAATGAACATGTTTTCCTGCCTTAAGAAGTTTGAGTGACATATCCACCTGCATTAGATTGGTTCATAATTACATTTTATACCAGGGCGTTTGAATCACTTACAAGTATGTCATGCTTTCGAGTGGGAATGATCTATCAGATATATAAGTTAGATCTCAAGCAGCAAGAAATCAAGAATGGTGTAAGCAGCTTTGGCTTGCACCCACGCACGCCTTATAAGTCTTTCAAATTAATTACCAAATGGAGTTATGAATTAAATAGTAACTAGTTTTTTACCCGCGCTTCGCTGCGGACCTTAGACTTCCAATTTAGATACCAAATTATAAGTTTTGTTTGGTGATAGTTACCAAAACACACCATTTGGTAATCACATTACCAAGTATACGCATATAATAAATATAAGATTTTAATGATGACTGTTTTAAGATATGTTGAATGCATAAAAATGTAACACATAAAAAAAGTAAATATATTGAATACATACAAAATGTAACATTAACGTTTTAAATTTGCACTCTCGAAATAAATTTTCTGGTTTCGTCATTAGGTAAAATGTTATTATATATTTAAATTAAAATATACATTATCACAAAAATATTTATGAAAAAATCATTGACTGCATATTTGATAGATGTAATCCCCCTCATAAATAAATTTGTCACATGATGAATAAATAAACAGCCCCTCCTGAATGTGAGGGCAGCAGAAGGCAGTTAACAGCAGCCAACATATCCCCAATATTTGTTACATTGTCATTAAAACAAACATTATTGTAGTTAGAAAATGTTGTATTAAATGCATAAAAGGTTGTAACTTTACTTATAAGAAATGAAAGTTTATGGACTTGTACTTTATGCTGGAGAGGAAGTACTTTTAGATTTTGGCTTTTTGTTAACTTGTACTCTATGCATATCCATCTATACTATTAGCTACAATAACTCCCCCTCACAAAAGGAAGTTACTTTTTATATATAATATATGGGTAGTGTTAAAGTCACATGGATTTTTATCCATCCACAACAACTGCTGCATAATATATTTATACAGTACAACTATATAATGCATGAATTGTTGTGGATGGATAAAAATCCATGTGAGTTTATCACCTCCCATAATATATAATGTATTATCATTTAACACCTTGTTAAGTTTTTATAATAATGAAGATATGGGTTTTCTTAAAAAAAAAAAAATGGGTTTCCTCTTGTGTATATAAAAAAGTATGCCGTTAAACGCAAATTTAGCGTTAAAAAAATGCATTTATATGATTATATGGGAAGACAACTCTTTTTACCTTCCATACGTCTCATATGTTCGTTAATTGTATGTGGGCCCGCTAAGTAGTAAATGTGTAACACTTGTCAAATTTCCCCTTATTTGTTACTTCTTTGTTTTTTGGCTGCCAAGAGAATAAAAAAGGAAAGAGATGCAAAGATATTTGTACCTCATGCAGTTAATGTAATACTATTAGCTATAGGGAATTATACTCACAAACCAAACTTGGTTTTTAAATATAACTAGTTTTTTATCCGCGCTTCGCTGCGGACCTTAGACTTCCAACTTAGATACCAAATTATAAGTTTTGTTTGGTGATAGTTACCAAATCACATCATTTGGTAAACGGATTACTAAGAATACGCATATAATAAATATAAGATTTTAATGATGACTATTTTAAGATATGTTGAATGCATAAAAAATGTAACACATAAAAAAAATATATATATATATTGAATACATACAAAATGTAACACTAACATTTTAAATTTGCACTCTGGAAATAAATTTTCTGGTTTCGTCATTAAGTAAAATGTTATTATATATTTAAATTAAAAATATACATTATCACAAAAATATTTATTATATTGTCATTAAAACAAACATTATTGTAGTTAATAAATGTTGTATTAAACGCATAAAAAGTTGTAACTTTATCTATAAAAAATGAAAGTTTATAGACTTATACTTTATGTTAGAAAGGATGTACTTTTAGACTTTAGCTTTTTGTTAACTTGTACTCTATTCATTTGAAAGACTTTACAGCTTACTTGTGGCTATTGATCGAAGTCAATAAAAAAAATAAAAAGTAAAAAACCACCCAGCCTATTTCTTAATAAAATATGATAGATAAATAAAAAATAATAATATCACCTCCCAATAAAAAAAAACCACCCAATCGGCCCCCACATTCCCATCCGCACAACAATTCAACATTTCAATTTTCATTTGTTTTTGTTGACTTATTGACCCACCAATCATAAATAGTCACCTCACTTGTACTCTATGCATATTAACCTACTAGTCTTAATACCCGTACGATGTACGGATTGACTATATACAGTACGATTGCTTTTCTATGTAAAGAAAATAATACTTAAACATTCTTCATCACATGCATTTGTTCGATCTTTCCAATGATAACCTAATAGTAAGAGACATATATCATAAAAGTATATTGGTCATAATCTAATATTTATTTTATATATTATAATAGTATCACCTAATTTAAAGTCAAGATGTGAAACATGTTTCGTGTCGTTTTAAAATTTTCAACCACTTTTAATTAGGTCAGTATACTAATAAATAATTAAATAATAAATAATATTAAGTTATAAGTTAGAAGCATAGATATTATCATTATTAATTAATTGATTTAACATGTCCAATGATAAAAAATATATATATATATATTATAAATAGCAATGGTTGCTATTTTATGCTTTTATATGAGATAAATATTTCGATAAATTTGATTTAATATTAAGCATGCTATTATACGATCAAGCGAAATATTTGGTTAGATTTTTATGTGTTTGATATGTGGTAACTTTTATAAATGCTACGTATGCATCTTTTTTAATAATTAATATTTATTTTTGAGTTGTTAGGTTAAAAATATTAT
>JAOEHQ010036678.1:0-12720 GCA_025447715.1 Asclepias incarnata | reverse complement strand
GATATTCTATAGATTAGAATAAATAAGTTTAATTTTTATATTATTATAAATAAAAATATGTCGTAAATTATAAATTAGTACTAAAAATATAATTGGTGATGGAATTCTGTATTTATGGTAACTATGAATAAAATAAAATTTTAATATAATTATATTAGGTATCTATATCTATATATCAATTAATTAAGATTTTCACTCAATGCTAAAGCCTGAATTGCCCCCTTGAATTACATTTGAAGTAAAACATGGTTTCGGTTTTGTTGTATTTAGAGTTACAATATTGACTCATCTTGTATGGTGATTGTTCTATGGTGAGACCGCTATCTTGTATCTCCTGCTCGCACAAAAGAAAGCTTTTGATTTAAGCCACTTTCAGTTTCAGCCATACCCTTGGCAATTTCCTGTTGTACTCTTTCTCTTTTTGACTTTCTCGTATAATATCTTTGCGTTTACAAGATGCACAAACCACAGTAGTAACCAAGGATAACTGATCAAATAAGTTCTTGACACCATCATGGTTCTTTGCAACCGCCACAACCATTAACTGAAGTTGATGTGCAAAGCAATGCACATAATAAGTAGATGAATTATGTCTCAAGATCAAAGCTTTTAGACCATTAAATTCACCACACATATTGCTTGCACCATCATAACCTTGATCCCTAACCTATATAAAAAAATCAAGAAAAATGTACAAGATTAAGTAAAGATATACTAAAGGAATTTAGTTAAGAAACTTAGAAATAAAAGATAAACTTTGACCTCTAACCTACTCAAATTATTTTGAGAAAACAGAAAATCAATTGCGGCTTTAAGAGTAGAAGAAGATGTGTCCGTCACGTGAACAACAGCAATAAATCTTTTTTTAAAAACTCCACTTTTATCGACATACCTCAAAACCACATCCATTTGCTCCTTTTTTGATATGTCACTAGACTCGTCAACTAACAACCCAAACACATCATTACCAATTTCATCACAAATGGATTTTACAACTTTTTTCGAAAAGCATTCAAGAATTTCATTTTGAGTCTTTGGAGATGTCAACCGAAGATTTCTCAGAGCGTTATCAAATAAAACCGCAGGTATGCTTTCATTATGATCTGCAATTAGTTTCAATGTGTCAATGAAAAGTCCTCTACAAAGAGAGTCTGTCTTCTCATCATGACCGTCTGTCTTCTCATCATGACCGTGAAATGGTAATCGATGTTTCAACATCTAACACAATAGATAACAAAACCCAATCTAGTTTCATACTTAACCCTCTCAGCTTCACTTTGCTTATGGAAAGCTACAACAATGGATTGATTTTTTCCACAAGGTCTTGACATTTTTGAAATGCTTCATTATGACAACTACCGAAATCACCTACATGTGTTTTCAATACTCCTTTTCTACTCCAAGTATCGAATCCTTCTGACACAAAAGCATCTCTTCCACCTTGTTTCCCAACATTATCTCTAAATAAGCAACAGCATAAAAAATAAATCTTGTCCTTTTTTATGCTATCCACGGAAAAGTTGGCCCAAAAATTTTTGTTAGGCTAATGGACCCGTTACTATTTACTTTAATGAATAATAATATAGTAGATTATATTATATAAATTAAACTTTCTATTTGCTAAATCATCAGCGATATTTTGATATATTTCTAAAGATGTTTGTTGTTGTTGTTAGGCCATCTCCAATGGCTTTTATAAAATGCCCCAATATACCGGCCACCTCAGCAACACGTCAGCAAACTGTTCCAGCATACTGAACCAAAAACTGAACTTATTTTGCCTCTAATCCAGCATACTAAAATTCAGTTTGCCCATGTCACATCATCATCCATATTAAATTAAAGAATACACTATTATATATATAATGTTGGCATACTGAAATGCCAATTTGCTAGGCAACAAACTGGATGAGCAAACTGGTGGGCATACTGAAGCTCCAATGGTGGCATACTGAAACTTCAATATGCATACTGGTGGGTATAACATCATTGAAGATGGCCTTATAAAAGGATAAACGCTAAGCATGTAAGTGCTACTTTGAGACTAGTGATCAAAAGAGGGGTTTGAATTTTTTTTGTTAAAAGAAAAGGAAGGGGCCACTGCATTTTTGCTGATTATTATTTATGACATAGGTTTAAAAGTTAAAGTATCAACGTGAGAATTTTAATAGTTTAATTACTCACAATCAAAACTTAAAAACAAAATATCATATCTTTAATATATTAATAAAAGATAGTTGGCCTAAAATTTAATTAACCCATAGAATCTTAATTTTTAAAAATTAGACTTTGTCTTAAATAATAAATCAAAAAAGAACAATATATATATATATATATATATATATATTTACAATCATGCCAACGATATTATACCATAAAAAGTATATTAGAAAACTACAAATTTTTCCATAAAAATTTATTTTAAGTAAATTTTGATAACTATGGCTTTAATCTAATTTTTAATCAGAGGTTAACTTTGATAAATTTTAGTATACATCAATTTAGATAAATTATTTGCAAACTCTTTATAGTTATGTAAAGTATATCAATATATAAGACTAGTAGATTGCCCACGTAATGCGGCGTGAGTAAAATATTTTTTATCGGTGGCATCCGATGAATTTTTATGGTGGTTTTCGCTGGTGGTTAAAAATAATGTATTCATTTTTTTGTAAGACATATTTGTGATTTTCATAATTAAAATTAGAAATATATAATTTGAAATAAATTAAATGAGTTAGTTGTAGAAATGAAAAGTTTAACTAAATATAAAAGTAAGTATTAATTAAGATTTAAGCTTTAAGCTGAAGGGGTATAACGGTTATTTTGCATATCAAATTTTGAATATTTCAACAAAAGACGTGTAAATTTTATAAGGGTTTATAAATATGTAATATATCATAAAGTTTTTAAAAACATATAATCATATCTTTATATTAATAAAAGATAGTTGGCCTAAAATTTAATTAAGTCATAAAGACTTAATTTTTTTTAAAATTAGACTTTGTCTTAAATAATAAATCAAAAAAGGAAAAAAAAATGAAAATATTTACAATCATGCCAATGATATAAACCATAAAAAGTATATTAGAAAACTACAAAATCTTCCATAAAAAGTTATTGTTGAGTACTAATGTAATGTATAGATTTGGTGATGATAATCTGATTGGAAAACACTTGGTAAATCTTTTATGTTTTTGTAATCTGATCTGAGTCAGTCTGAGCTGAGTCAGGTTGAGACATTTCTGATCTGACTCAGATCGAACTTCATTAAGATGTAATGTATTATCTTATGGAAGTATGTAGTCAAATAGAGCTGCATCAACAATGTATATAGCATTTAGTCCAAGTCAAAGACAATGAATGAAGATAAAAGATCAAGTTGGGTGTGGAAGCTAGCTGTAGCTTATAGACAACTTGAAGAATACTTAGGCAGATTGAGATTTGACAAATAGTTCGATCTATGTCTGCTACAACCAATGAAGAATCAACCTTGGGAAAGAAAATAAAAATGACAAATTTACGAGGTACATGGCATGTCATCCTAGGTTGGTGGTTGTCGTCTTCTATGCATTGTCCATACTCTCATTGGCTAACACAAATGGTGGAGTGTACCGTGGGGACCAATAGTACAAGGATGTCAACATCAAATATTCATTTGTACAGAGCCACCAGAATTCGAACACGTATCATCATTGGACACCAACAGAATGCATGGTATTCGCCTATAAATACCCCATTTCATGGAGAATAAAGTGTGGAACAATCTGAGAACAAATTTCAAATAGTTTCATTTGCTAGTATTAACAGCTTAGTCTGTATTGAGACATCAGCTTGGGTTGTATCTCTTAAGTAGATACTGTTGGTTGTAATTTGTTATTCAACTGGGTTGTTTAGATATTTGTAGGTTATTTAGTTCCGCAACAACCCTCTAATTTTTTGTAAAGATTTATTCTATTTAAGAATTACCTTGAAAATTACATCCTTTGTTGAAGTTTCTTTATTTGCTTTCATTACTTACCTTACTGTTTTATTAGTTCTGTTTGAATTTCTTATTGGAATTCATTGTTTCTCAAAAAGGACTTTAGAACTGTTCTTAAAGTTACTAAAATTCAAAAAAGTTGTATTCACCTGTAACATCCTAAACTTTACGTTTAACGGTTGATTTGTATCGTTAAGTCAACACTTTACTTCGTTAGATCCTTAAGTGATTTAATGAATTTAAGTAGTTAATGTGCAATATGAATATATGTGTTTAATGGATCATGATACATGTTGTCATGGTCAAGATAATTATTAATGTGCTCGTTATGTCGATAAGTATTCCCGTTAGAGTTGGATACGAAAAATAGAGGACATCAAATCTTAAGGTATTGTGTCTAATGCCTTAATAAAGTCATATTTAAAATTTGATAAATTAACGTCAATTATTTAGATTAAATCATGGGCTAAACACCTGTCAACTGACTACTAATATACCACAAATAAATAGGCTTTCGACATAAAGTTTTATTACTTCTTTATTGTTACTTTGCTTTGCTGTCAACTTCTAGTGAGAATACAAAACGAATTTGATATCTATTTAAATAATATATATTGTGTTCCTATCTATCTATCATTATATGTATATTACATATTAAGAAGATCACCTCCACCACCTTTCACGGCTTCATCTATACCAAATCACCATCACAGCCACGGCTGTAAACCATCCACCATCACTGCACCTGCGGCTGCTGTTACTCCAGCTGCGGCTGCTGTTGTTACTGCTGCTCACTGTTGAGCCAACCACCACCGCGAACAACCAGTCGCCACCATCTCGCACCACCACGAACTAGGCTTGCTAGTTGCCGCTGTTATTGATGTTACTACAGGCGGGAACCACGCGGCCATGCCACCGAGCTGCTGCTACCTGTTCTTTTTTTCTCGTTTTCCGATTTCAGGTAAACATATGAGTGTTTTTACGAATAGATATATATACAGTCGAGCGAGTATATACGTATACATGTGTGTGTGACTTGATAAAACAGAAACTATATGTATGTATATATATATATATATATATATAGCGTATGTACATATACGAGTGTGTGTGTATCGTTATATATATATACGCGGGTATGTGTACATGTCGGTATGGTGTTTCACGTAAGCAGAAAAGATTGTATATGTATATGTCGATGTGTGTGTGCGGTTTCTTAAAAACAAAATATATGAATAGGTGTCCAAACGTATAAGAGAAAAGAAACAGAATATATGATACGAGGGTCGTTTTGACAAACATTTGAAGTTCGTTTGAAACAATATAAAACGAGGTTCGTCTAAAGCTTTTCAAAACGAGTTCGTTTGAGTCATTCTAAAACGAGGCTCGTTTGGACATTAAGGAAACGAGGTTCGTTTGGGTTTTTCTAAAATGAGGTTCGTTCGAACCTTGATGAAATGAACTAGTATGGCTCGCTATTTCTTCTCTTCTGTTTATCAAGTTTAAAAGTAAACATGGAGTGTAAATATGTATAGAATATAAATGAGTTTGTTCTCTGCGCATGGTTAAGTTTTACGAAGTGAAATGTGAATGTGTGATATGTGTATGGCAAGCATATATGCGGGTGTCTCATAAATATATATAGTGATAGCTCACTTAAAAGTCGGAAGCAGTATAGAAAAGTGATATAGAAAAGTCATATATTTATACTATTTAAATGTATAAATAGTGGGCTGTTGCTTTCTGGTTGACCACCTTTTTGCCTTTTATGTTTTATTTAATCAGCTATATATATATATATATATATATATATATATAATGAGTTAAAGTTTCTAAATCTCTGTTCGTTTTGTTCAAGAATTGCTATTAAAAGGTCACGTTATGAGGTCCATTCGTTGCTTATATATATAATTGTATGATCATAGGTGATCAAGATTACGTCTCATACACGGTAGACTTATTATTGCTTATGGTTCATCCCGCAAGGTAAGATACACTATTTTGCCACATGAGGGACAACAAAACTTAGTAATTCTATATGTTAACTCCCCTAAAGTATATCTCGTTTATTTATTAGTACTCGGGATTATTGGGAGGCTTTATGGGTTATGAATGCATACTTATTTAGTAACGATATGTAATGATGAACGGTAAACAACGATATGTGATACGCAATGATATTTAATGATGTTAAATGTGATGATTCGTTTAATGTGAGATGACGCTTAATATATGATTATACCCGATGAGTGATAACGTTTAATGTGTGATGACGTTTAATGTGTGATGACGTTTAAAGGGTGACGACGTTTATTGTGTGAAGATTGTTTAACGTGTGACGATGTTTAATATGTATATGTGCATGTGTATATGTGAGGTGAAAGGATTACATGACTTGTACAACTAGTTCATTAGACTAGTAAGTTTGCCATGACACGTGTACGTTTAAGGGCCCAAACGTAAAGATGAACATTGTTAAATGAAATGAAAACGCTCGAGCTATTTAATGTATTGAAAGAGAGTTAAGCTTAACCCGTGCTCGCCATATAAGTCTTGTACGTAGAGATGGTTGCTCGGGTGGCTCCTTGCAACGAATGAGTTCACGAATTGAGTATTTTCCGATAAGGCCTAACTAGCCACCTAGTGCTTTGAGCATCACGAAATACTCCCATGAAATGATATGTAAGTAATGATTATGTGTATAATGTATTGAAATGAAATTGAAGTCTTTCTTCAATTGAGTTGAGGTTAGGCACGACTAGGATTATATATCCTAATATGCTAACGAAATGATATATGTGTTGAGTGAATCAAGGATTATAAGTCCTATGATATTATATGAGATGATTTAGTTGATAATGATATGATGTGAATATAATGATAAGTGATGATGAGATGATGTTACGAAACGAGATGTACCTTAATGGAAATGCAAATAGAATCTTTCCTTAAAGATTAAAATGGACTAAAGCTTTGTTATATATGTGCTATCTTACTTAGCTTTAATTAGCTAACACTTGTATCTTTTAAAATGTTGTTCCCTCAGGATAAGCATCGAAGAGCAAGCGATGATAGCAAGTGAGGCATGGGTAGACATTTATGGAGACGCTTAAATATCTATTAGCGACCTCATTATTTAGACATATGTTAAGTTATGTTGAAACAACATTATGTATTAGTTATATTGATTGTTTCCATGTTGGAACAATTATATGGTTTTCCTTTGAATTACTGTTATGATATGATTAGTAATACCTGTTTTGTTAAAAGGATCATCCGTTACGGATTGGTTATTGTTTCAAATGTTTGTTTCCGCTGTATTTAACGCCGTTAGGCAAAAGTTTTTTGGAAATCCATATTTTTAAAACGTCGGGTGTTACAGCCGATGTGCATTTTTGTATCGTTGTGGAACTTACTCTCCCCCTTGCGTTAATTCCTTCTTGAAAATACGGGTATCTCGCTTCAATGTCACCAACTTTTTTTAAAAACATGTTTTTATTCATACGAAACTTGTGACGAAAATAAGCTTTGTCGTACTTTGGTTTTTTGACGAACCAGCCATTCATTAGAATTTGGCAACCTTTTTCCCGATGACGTTCTACGTTTGTAAGGCTTCTATAGCTAGAGCTTGTCGTGTCTTCAAGCATTTGATACGCGTTTGTCAAAAATTACAGCTCATCGGACGAAGACGAAAACACATATTTTGATTCGGAAGAATCAAAAGACATTTTCAATTTTTGTGATAAAAAGATTGAGATTTGTGATAAAAAGCTTAAATTTTAATTAATACTTACTTTATATATTTAGTCAAACTTTCTATTTTTACAATTAACTCTTAATTTATATATTTTTAATTTTAATTATGAGAATTCTAAATATGCCTTACATGACATATACTTATCTATACTACTTTATAAAAATTCTAACCCCTCCTATTTTTGGAAAATGTTGAAAAAAAGAGATGCAAAATAACCCAATTGCCCTTAATGAACCCCTTTTTTGAAAGGGGTTATAAGAAATTACTCAATTTGTCCTTAATGAACTAATTTACACCTTAAACCCTTATCTTATTATTTACACCTTAAACCCTTATCTTCTAAAATATCTCCACTCTCACCTTTTACATCAATTACATTTTACATCAACCTACATCACTCGACACCCATACCAATAGTCCCCGCCATTACCGCCACCACCACACCGCCACCGCCGCCGCATTGCGCGGGTACAATGCTAGTATATATTTTAATAACAAGATTAACAACGGGGTCTTTTACAATATATATTTATATATTTTAACAGTATGATTAACAACGAAATTAACGATGAATTTCCCACGAGTTGTAGTTAATCCGTTGTCTGTATTAAGCTAAATAAATAGTGGAGTAGTATAATCTTGGAAAAGATAACTAATTGAGAGAACGTAGGTTGGCCACGTCATCTAGAGACTTGCGCATAGCATCTCCTCATATCGCCGCCGATAACATCTCAAAACCAAGCATTTCATTACCCCCCAAATCAATCAACCAACCAACCAATGGACAACACACTCACAATCGCATCTTGTTCTTCTTCTTCACCGGCGTCGATTCTCCGCCGCCCTCCGCCGCTCGTTCCCGCCGCTTCCTCTTATTATTATTCGTATTCTTCTTCATTGATCATACGAAATCCGTTACGTATTCGGAATCACATAAAGCTAATTAAGCATTCTTCGTTCCAAACTCCATCATTGAAAGTTGAAATTAAATGTGGAGGTGGTGTTACGGAGATTAACGAGAGTGAATTTGCGGATGTAGTTTTGAAATCCGATCGGCCTGTTCTTGTTGAATTCATCGCTGGTTGGTGCGGTCCTTGCCGCTTAATCGCTCCCGCCATTGAATCTGTCGCTCAGGTTCTTACTCTCTCTGACTCTCTCTCTCTATTAATCATTAATCATTAATCAATATATTAAACAACCAATTACTCTTAATAAAGTATACGAGTAATGCTTAATTTTCAAAATTTTAAATATAGGGAAAAAATTTATATTACTCCGTAATACTTAATAGTTTAGATATTGGCTTTATTTGTTTATATATAATATAATCTGGGCTTCGTTCTATATACAGAGTCTAGAGTCCTACATACCCTTGACTTGAATTTGTTGATGTTCCAAGTTATGATTTTGTACACTTAAGTTTTTTTTAGCCTTAGTTATGGAAAAAACCCTCAAGCAGCAATTAAAAAGAAGTTTGTGGCTTTGTGCTTATGAGAAAATAAATGACCCGAATACCTCTAAGTTAAATATATTTCGTATTTTGAAGTTATAATATATTGCGTCATTTGACATTTATATGTTCAGTTGCCAACTATTTTTTCCAACACATTTGTACGAACTCTTGCTAGTTTTGCTAATATATATACAAAAAAAACAAATGCATAATTTGACACTAGTTTCTATTGGATTACGCGCATCAAAAATCTATAGAGCTTGCGGAGATTTGTTACTGTATTCAACTTTCAAACTGTGTGTATCAAATGCTCAATTCAATGTTATTGTATGTATTTGGTTAAGCCAACCAACATTTAGTTAACGTGACAATCGTCCCGCCAGTTGACACGTCGTTAGTCATGCTAAGAGGTCAAAATATGTACAATAACACTCAATTTTGTGGTAAATAGTTTAAAAGTTGGATGTATACGATGGCAAAACATTTATATATTCCAATGAATAATTAGGGTTTCGGTTGTGTGTGTTTGTTACATTTCAGGAATACGAAGATAAGGTATTGGTTGTAAAAATAGATCACGATTCAAATCCAAAGTTAATTGAAGAGTATAAGGTGTACGGATTGCCTGCGTTGATTATGTTTAAAGATGGAAAAGAAATACCCGGAAGTAGAAGAGAAGGTGCAATTACTAAAGCTAAACTGAAGATGTATATTGATAAATTGTTGGATTCGGTATCAATCGCTTAACTTTAATAAAGAACTACAGTATTATTATTATTATTATTATTAATTTTTTTTGTTATGATTTGTTACATGATTGATTAATATATGATCAACAGATCAAGAGACTTGTAATCTATGTGCACAAAGGGGAATTGTACAAAAATGTATATCTCATGTTATTTAAGCTCTGTTGCGCATTTTTGGTAAATAATAGCAGATACATTGTAGTGGAAGTTTTGGATATTTCTTCTTCCAATTTTGGACGAAAAGGATTTGTTGATTCAATTACTACTTAAATTGTAGATGTTTAACATTGACACGAAAGAACCAAACATGATCAAATCAAAAAGATTTCTTAAAGTGAGATTAACTTCTTTGATTATGATTAATGACAAATGGGGTTGTCTTATTATTAGTGATAAGAGCACTCCTAATGGGTCCGTATTGGATTAATATTGGTCTTGTATTCATTTGAACACCATTAGATATGTTGTGTATTGAGTTGTGTGTTAGGTCAATTACGGTGGGGAGTACAGACGTATTGTTGTGGGTTTTTTATTTTTATTTTTATTATTATTATTTCTTCCTTTCACATCCGTTTGTATACTATATATAAATATAAATGATGGGTCCTAGACATGTATTGACATTAGAGAGATGTTGGAAGTGATTTATATTGAGTTTATATTGTTAGAGAATTTTACAAATGTGACACATGTATTGAAATGTATTCATTAGAGTCCTCTTATGACTATTATGAAATGCATGTGTGTAACACATGTTTCAACTTTTATACACAAAAACTTTAGTGGAGGAATCAATTCCAATTAAAAGCCTCTCCTGGCGAGTGAGTACGTCAAAATCAACTTTTGTACTCGGCATTCTCCAATCTTTATGTTGGTTAATATATATGAAATTCGTTTTTTATTTACTAAAGTTACTTTTTTATGTGTTGATATGTATTCAACTCATCGATGTATTTGTGGCCAGATGTGATGTGTGAAGCAGTACGTAAGCAATATGGGTTAATCTGGATAAACAATAAACAATTTAGAAGGATAAGGGGACCCAAAGGTACGCTTATTATATTTGTCATTCACTCGTACATCATTCGACATGATCATTAAATATACCAGTAGCTAATTAATCCGGGGTTAACTTGAACAGTTTAAAATAATTTTTGGCTATAGACAACAAAATAAAATTAATTAAAATCTACAACAAAAAACAACACAATAATTTTTTTTTCTTTTTTTCACGAGCATGTTATTATAAGAAAAACATGCCTATGATTCGTTGACCAAATAGCTCCAATAAGCAGAGTCACCCATTTTTCAGCCTAAAATAACAGTTTTGAGGATAAGAAACTCATGTGGACCAATTTTTGTCTTAACTTTGAACACCTATTTGATTGATATCCAAAGTAGTACAAGAAATTGAAGCCGGGAGACTAAATCCTCAGGCCATTTTCAATGGCCGGTATGCTCTCAGTATGCATACCGAATTTCAGTATACTTTCATTGTATTCTCAGTATGCTTTCAGTATGCCATCTCCAATTTGCTCCCAAGCATATTGAGTTTGTGGAGTCTGCTTATTATTATTATTTTTAAAATCATATGTGTGTGTATGTATATTTAATATAGTGTTTTTAAATTTAATATGGATGATGATGTGACACGGGCAAACTGAGTTTCAGTATACTGGGTTGGAGGCAAAATAAGTTCAGTTTGTTGGTTCAATGTGTTGCTGAGGTGGCCGGTTTGCTTGGGCAAACTGTATTCTCCATTAGAGATGACCTCAGCAAGAACGGAGCTCCTCAAATGTTGGGAGTACCTTGTTCTGCCATTTCCATATGTGATCCAAATAAGATTTATAAATGTTCCATGAAACATTTTTTCGACCCATCTATCTGTTTCCTGCTGTAGCAATTTCATCCCAAATAATACCATTAAAAGCAAGAGGCTCCACCTGATTGGAGACTTTTATAATAAATTAAATTAAATACAATGGGGGTATTTTTTTATTTATTATGATTATACGGGTCAAATAGTTGTTTGAGTATTATAACCAAACCTTGTGATCATTAAGAAACACATAAAAATTTGATTTATCATAAAGTACCATAAAATGAATATAGCACATAACATAATGTTCAAATTGAAAAAAAAAAAACAAAACAAAACATACATACATACATTCATGATATATTCTAGTATTTACATTTTGTCAAACAAATGGAATGCAACAAATATGTGATATCTTGTACTAACACGTAGACTTGAAAAAACTTGTGGTTCTCAGATGAGACAAATGACAACCATTTTCATGATATACATTTTCAATCTTCATGTGCGTGCTTTTTTCCCAAAAAATGTACATGATTTAAAAGATCAAAATGCATAAGGGAAATAGTGTCCCAGGGAAATTCATACAAATTCTTTGGAAGAAAAAGGTCAAAACCAAAGAAGAATTAGGAGTGACCATTTTATGTCTTGAAGCGTTAGAAAGAAAAAAAAACGATCTAACCAATGCAACTTTTTATATAAAATTACATCCCAAAAGTTAAATCTATGTGGATCACATCTCATCACATAACCTTTTCATCTTCATCGCCTAAGATTAGTCATGTTGGTGACCCAAAACTTGGGTTGAGCATGATTATATTAATAAAAAGAAGAGTTAATTACAATTTTCGTCCCTGTCGTGGTACCCCATTTTCAGTTTTCATCCCTACCTTTCAAAAATTACAGTTTTAGTCCAAAAAACTTTGCTCCGTCAACACTTTTAGTCCAAAGCATTAACAG
>JAOEHQ010036667.1:0-12721 GCA_025447715.1 Asclepias incarnata | reverse complement strand
CTAAATGTCTAAATGTCTAATAGTGAGTACCTAAGAAATGCCATTGGACACAAGTGAACGTAGGTTCGTACGTTTAAATCAAAAAGTCTCTAAAGTTTCATAATGTGTCGCTTTTAAACCTTAAATTATTTTGACCCAAAAAGGAACGAGCGACTGACACCCGAGAATGTACGAACAAATAAGATTTTAGTACAAAACCACGTTGACCAAGACAGTCATGCCAAGCTCGCACGAACTTGGCTTAATAAACCTCGTACGAACTTAGCTCAAAAATCCCACACGAACTTGGGACATAGAAACCAAAAAAATTTATTGGTTAATTAAATAATCACTAACAAAAGATCATATACGAATTTGGATATCACGTGCATTGAAATTCTAATTTCAACAATTTCGATTTATAGTCAAAACGGAAACATGACCACGTTTTATGTAATAGCGTTTTAAGGGTACTGAACATAGCGTTTTATGCACTCTTGGCATACCGCGTTTTATATAGTTAAATACTAGTATAGCGTATTAGCTCCATACAAAGGGTGACCGCGTGATAACATAAAGGGACAAACAGTTGACAGTGTTATTGCGCTATAAAACATGACCGCGTAATAACATAAAGGGACAAACAGTTGACAGTGTTATTGCGCTATAGCACAAGACCGCGTAATAAACAATAGCGTAATTGCTAGTGATTTTAAATAATTTGAACAATAGCGTAATAGCGGTTTATAGAAACATTAATATACCTTAAGGAAATCCAAATGAAAGTCTTGAATGATTTTGAACTGTGATGAACCGCGTTATTGCTCGAGACTTTTTGAGAGGAAAAGTGTGAAAATATCTAATATTTTTGGTGTTCTCTCCGTGTACAGCGAGATAGACAGGTTAAATAGGCAAGATATTTTAGATATTTTATAAGGGTATAATATCATTTGTCTAGACATTAGCCCGCGAATTAGTCTAAAAAGTCACAATAAATTATAAAAATTTACGTGCAATCCTATTAAGGCATAAGACATAATACCTTAGGATTTCATAACATTTTAAATTTTCTTTAAAAATTAATAGAACTCGAAAGAACGTATATTGAACATAGAACATCGTTAGGACAAATTTGATCTGGAACATCATTCGTTTTAAATAAGCCTTTTGACCCGGAAATTATTTAAACGCGAGAACTGACATTAAAGTCTTTATTTTTGAACCATTTTATATTTGAACTTGGCATTTCTTTAGACAACTAGTACTCACTTACGAACGACGGCGAACTTAGCTATGACCTGACGGAACAGTTAGGTGACGGTTGTCACATTATCCCGGTCCCGTACCGGTACCGGTACAAATAAGACCGGGAGCGGTACCATTTAGTATCAGTTCCACGTCCATCCCTAATTATAATATAAGTTATATAACTTCTTTTGCTTCTAAAAAGAACCAAAAAAAAAAAAAAAAAATTTAACTTTATATTTTGGGTGGGCGGGTGAGTACTAATTACACGAATATAAGAAAATTCCGACGTATTGTTTAACATAATGTTTTCTTTTAAACTCAACTACGCATTTTATACATATTGGTTAAAACTAAAAGTTAGTTATGAGGTGCAAAGTACAAGTTAATCAAATATAATTTTTAAATCAAAATAAACACTTTTTAACTCACTTTTCATTAGTTAAACTGCTTTAATCTATATACTATTATTTTTGAAAACACATAGTAATTTGCCAATAGATAAGTTTTAAAGAACGCAAGAAAATATAATGTGACATAAATGAAACAATTAAACATGGTGGTTGTTTGGTAGAAGATAAAAAGGTTGACAAATATGGTTGTAAAACACAATACCTTTGTCCATATTTCGAATCTGTTTCAATCAATAATATAGAAAAGTAATCGATACAAGTCACTTGTGATCCCATTGTTGGGGATATGCAAGAAAATGAACAAATAATCGGATAACTTGTAATCTTTGAAGGCGTGTAATCACTTTTAGATTGAATCAATTCGGTGGTTTATACCAAAATATTCAATCGGATGCAATCAGAGATTCAGAATTTTCTGAATGTTTTATTTGAGAGCGTTTTAGAACCAAGAAGAAGACCAGAAGAAAATTATTACGAGCAGAAGATGATTTTGGCCCATTAACTGCCTTTTAGGCAGTTAATTTTTGTGGGTTTTCCAAATTGGCAAAATAAGTCCCTCAAGCTCGACCCCAGCCAGGGGATCTGCCCCTTGGACCCCGCTCCCGGGGGCGCTGCCCCAGGACCCCCTTTCCTTAGGGGCTTTAAGGTCATAATAAATTCAAATAGGCGTGCACTCCGCACCACCATACCTAAATGATTTATTATTATGACAATAATGGTCAAACAGTTAATCTAATTACACTAAAATATCCAACGCCCATGGCCCACATATAAAAAAGGTTACCAATAATACAGAAAAGTATTCAATCCTATTAAGTTCATGGTTTGGCCAACGACTGTCAAAGGCTAAAATAAAATCACATTATTTTTCTTCTAAGAAATGTCTCATTTGAACCTTTTTTGGTTGGCTCACAATACTAGTTACAGTTGTTACGAAGCTAAAACCTTCACTTATTCATCATGTTATGCTCTACTGGTATGGTGTCCACCTAATGCGACATATAGTCCGGGTCGGATTTTCAAAAAAAATGATGATTTCCAACGATTTTTAACAACTTCCAACAGTAGCCCGTGCTCAGCGATCGCTATCAAGTGCGTAAGAGTAGCGAAGACAAGGTATTGTGACCCAACCTCAATTTTGGATTGTGATTCTCTCATGTTCAAAATAAACATAATAAATCATGTTCGAATTTTTATGAAAGTAAAAAGTAAAAATAAGTAGAAGCCCTCATAGTGCATCTCTTTTTTTATTTAACTAAATCTTTCGCACTCATAAATCTTTTAACATAACTTATCATATTCGACATGATCTATCATATTGAACATGAGAGGATCTCGAGTCTTACGTCTTCTTGCGGCTGCCAATACTTCAGGGCCGTCTTCTTATACACGGGCCTTCTCCTTTCTCGTGTACGATTCACCACAGTGGCTAACCCATTAATCTTATTGTTCGGCCCCCATTGCTCGTCTTCTTCATTTTATACCAATCCTACACCATCAAGCTACAAGGTGCACCAAACTTGCATATTATATTTATGACAACAAAAATCCTTATTAAGTTTTAACACCTTTCAACACCAGGTAATGTTGCCTTATATCTTGGGTCAATTGAGGTATTATACTTCTAATATGAACCATTAACAATTGAAGATACATGAAGAATCACTAGCAACTACAGTTCACATCCAGAAATTTTTCAAGTCTTTAAAGCTCTTAAAAGCATTCTCATTACATCATAATCGACCAGAAAAAAGAAACGTAGACAACTCAAAATCACACTGGCTAGCTACCACTCTACCATGAAATGACATCGTTTTTGATAAGTCCTATTAAATGCAAACCAAATTAAGCTAGAATAATTGCCAATTCGATCAACACTTATGCCCAGAAATATAACCCTGGGCTATTTCTTATGTACACAGCAGGTTTATATATTATATTATATACCATATAACCAGCCAAAGAAACTTAACTGAAATATTGACTAAAATATTGCCTCCAGGTATCGGTTATGATGTCTTCGGGTGAACTCCAAAACACTACCATATGTGCGATCTGATATGCCAACAAACAATGCTTCAGTATCCGGGCTAAACGATATGCCACCTATTTCTCCAAACACATCAATCTCCTGGCCTGATTCATAATTTGTTTGAGAGTCGAATATGTGAACAAAGTCTGCTGGCTCCGCCATGACCATGTATCGACCATCTGTGCTGAACCTTATGGCTCTGATTGCACCCATTCTTCCTTTGAGTACGGCCAAGGATTTAGACGGGTTCCTTATGTCCCACAATCTGCAGGTCGTGTCTTGGTTCCCTGTTGCCACTATTTGTCCATTAGGATGCCATGCCGACGCAAACGAGTAGTCCAAATGCCCTTTCATTTTGTTGATTTCCTGCACAATGAGCACATTTTAATCATTTCAAAATTGAATAAACTTCCTAGTTCCACATACTGATCGGAAGTTTAATTGAAATGTTGCTCAGAGAATGGAACTTACTTTCCCTGATTGAGCATCTGCAAGCAAGCATTCTGTGCTGTCCCCAAGGACAGCCAACAATTTGCCATCAGGACTGACAGATGTATCCTACATACAAGTATAGCTGTGAGAATGCAAGATTTTTAAGGTGACAAAATGGGCTGGATAAGAGGGATGGATTGACGGCCGAAACATGCAACTTTTAGCCACCACTCTACTTTTGGACATTTATAGACTATGATTACTAAATAAAGTATTGAAGTATTAATATTTTTATTTAACAAAACGATTTAAGTTGCAAGCATTTAGATACTCTTTGCTTCATCCAATCACCCTTGACCCACTCGACCTGTCTCATGTTTAAAGAGATTTTTAAAAGTTTGAGAATGATGCGATCCCATTAATAGTATTTGGTTAATGGGGTAGGGTTTCGAAAATGATAATCAAATCCACCAATTTAGGCATACTCTAAACCAATCACAGACGACTTGTTTCAAACGCATTCCCGTCCTATTCAAAATCCATACACACACACACTTAAGTAAATGGGTAAAAGCCACCTCTGCAAACATTTCAAGAGGAAACACATGCAGCAGAGCAACATATACTCACATTAACGGACCACGGAAACGAAAAGTTATCAACGCAAGTAAAACTCTTCGCATCAAACACCCTTATGAGTGCATCATTGTTAGCGGTCATAACCCTCATTGACCCGCTGCAAATGAAATAATCAGTCAACACTATGCTCAAAATTAAAAAGCCATGGAATCTACAGATATAAACAGAAATTGACCAACCTTGAACTGTAAGAGATATCGACTGAATTAGTTATGGCATTTTCATCAGTTGCGATTTTTGTGGCAAAGGAAACTCCAGGTTTGTCCAGATACTATTTATACATAGAACATTAGTTAGAGAACCAAAACCAACTTGCTTAAAGGACTGTAAATATAAAGGGATTTCAATTACTGATTTACTGTACCTTGCAGATTAGTTCACCATGAAAACCACCAGCAACAATTAAGTTGTCCTTCACAGCCATAGTGCTTACTTGTACGCGGGACAGTGAACGAGAAAAAGATCCAGGATATTTCTGCAAGTGGACCAACAGAAGAGTTGATAAACAAAAGTTCAGGGGAAATACCGATATAATCTAGCTTATGACATTACTTACCAAAGTAGGTAATACAGGCATAGCAACATTTATTATTTCCTTGCCCCTTTTGAGGAGTGAAGACCAATGCATAACTGAGTAGTTCTGCATAAGATATAGATCGTGCTTTGAGGTTGCCCACAATAGATTCCGCAGCTGGAAGAATAAAAAAAATTAAATTAGGGTTGCACGTCAGCTGATGTACGGCACTGTAACTATTGTGAAAATGGAGATCACATAACTAGCCACAAAAACTAATGAAAACACGTATTTGACAACCAACACTGGCTACACACATGAAACCAAAAAGCACATTAATCTCAACTAGAAATACCATAACTCCAAGATAAAGGAACATAATAAAAAGGTTCCCCTAGAGAAAATTAATCAAAGCACATATATATCCCACCGAGTCTTAAATGAGACTGCCAAGTTATAAACTGAGTTGAAGGTCTTAAAGAATACAAATCAACTTCTATATATTACTCGAGAAGATATACATTCCCTTGATTATTTATTTATTTATTTATTTTTGAACGTTCGAGTTAGTATGTGTGATCGAGCCTGCAGTGCATCCAATTGGGCAGTATGCAGACACTCGAGACTAGGCATAACAGGGGAGACTCGGTAGTACAGAAGCGAAACCGCCTCAGGGGAGACTCGAACTCGAGACCTCCACCTTAGGGGAAAACACTCCTGACCAAACCCTTCTATGAAGTATAAATTCCCTTGATTTAATCATAAAGCAATCAAGAGAAACCGGAATAGGTAAGATAGTAAATACAATTAAAGAAACAGAACATCAAATAAATACTAATACACATGTGGAGAAAAAGTTGAAATAAAAACAATGGCTAGATGATCTGAAATACCCAACGAAAGAAATGAGGAGAGGTGGAGGAGAATGGATATCGTTTTTGACACTTAAAAATAAAACATAACTGCATACTTGTGACATTATTTAATGCTGTTCCCTTTGATCAATTAATACAGCTTATAACTATTAAAAGTTGTAAAAACAAACAGATACATCTGAAATCACAAGCAGAGTTCTTTTTCACCACACAGGATAGTATTTGTAGGAAACAAAAAGGCACAAATCTGCTGAATTGAACATTAATGAGACTAAAAATTGATACCGAAAAATTATGAAAGACTAAAGCCCCATAAACAGTGGTTTGCAAAATCTATCCTGTAATGTTTCGTATGCTATATGAGTTCTCCATGTTTTTAATGTGACAGTTCTTATACACACATGTAGGGTCCTCAAAGATGAATAAAACCATGGATTTTACACAACTTAACTAAGAACCGGAAAAATACGCCATTTTGGCAACAAAAAAAAAAAGATAAATAATCACCCAAAAGGTTGTGCTGGTAAATTTGTGAACTAACACATAGAAGTACATGTTAGAGAGATTAGGGTTAAAACACATATGGTACACATTTTTGTCAGCCACGAATGTGAGGATGGTAGGGTTACTCGCACAGTCAAAAAATAATAATAAAAATTGTAGTAATTTCCTACATCAAGATCCTAAGAAATTATTGACACATAATGCTTTTGAAACAAATAAACTAATTCAATCGTAAACACCTCATCTCACTCAAATAGAAGGTATCAAAGAGAAGCACCTAAGCACAGATCTGTTACGCAGTTTAATGCAATACAACTGTACAAGAAAAATCGAACAATATACCAAAGTAACATTGGAAGGTATTGCTGTTCTTGTGCATATGTAACATGTAGACACATTAACAAACTATCAAGCTGATCAATGAACTAGAATACTGACACAGGAAGCTAGCTTTAGCTCCCCAGCCAAGCACTAGAACATGAAAAAAGTGTCTACATGGGACAAATCCTTCATAAGTGTTAGAACATGTCCCTATCATACCATAGTAAGAGCCGCCTTATCCACAAGCTGCTTCCTATAAATGGCACCCTGCTTCTATGGCTGAAACAAAAATGATGTAGCTGTCCCAAACATGCATTGTTAAAGCATAAAGCATAAAAAATAGCCAAAAAACTGAAAGCTTATTACAAAACTTTAGCAGCCCACTACAGAATTAGGTAAAAGCAAACTGCAGAGGCCAGTTGCACAAGTCTAAATAAAATGATTATATTCCCATTCTAGGAAGGTTAAATTATTGATGAGGGCATGATGATAATATCAAGTGGGAAAGCAACCTACAGTTTTTGTACAAAATATTAACACCCTCGGTGTCCACATCTGCATCCAAACCTTTGTTAGCAGATAATACAATAAATGAGCATTCCGAAATGCATCTATGACGTAAACAAAATGCATATCTCAGAAAGGCATATTATACCTCCCAATGCTTCCATGTCCATAACATAGCATAAGAAATGGTCAGCTGTTGGGAACCAACTTGCGCAATTTCAGAATTGCACCTTCGAAACATAGATCTCGTGAATTTATTTAAAACTCTCATGACATAAGGGCACTTATTTTAATCTGCACAAAAAGGATCTTTGTAAATACAGGACCCAGCTCAATGGAGCTGGGCTAAAGCTATACATTAAAATGAAGTTCAAAAGGAAGCACTTTTCGCCAGTACATTGTCAATATTGATTACTACAGTGAGAGTAAGTTGCTAAAACAAGCTAATGTAAGACCTCACTTACGACAGTGAGCTTGAGCCAGGCTAAAACTATACATTAAAATGATGCTAAAAAACAAGCACTTTTCGCCACTACATCTTCAATAGTGATCACTCCAACAAGCTAATGTAAGAACTGTCTTACGACAGTATGCCTGAGCAGTACACTAAATAGAAGTTCAAAAGCAAGCACTTTTTGCAACTAAACTGGAATTGTGATTACTGCATAGATGGTAAGGTTGCCAGAAACAGACTAGAACAGTGAGCATCACTAATGTCATACACAATAACTGTAGTCTAAAGTATCAATGACATAAAAAGGGATTGAAAGATACAAAATCTGCCATTCACGTCCTTGTTCCTTGTGTGATGGAGATATTGTCAACTAGAGACAACCATAACACCCTTGTACCATGTGCGCATGAGTTTTCTATCACTTCCATAATGATTAGACACGGCACATCTACTTATAACAACAAATAAGATTTGTACGGAGAATAATGACAAGAAATAGTGTATTGGGAAAGATAAGTCAGTCCATAATGTGATGCAAACTCATAGAATGAAAGGAAGAAAAAAAATCTATAAAAAACAAAGTTGTGATAGTACTTCAATACCACACACACGTTTTATGGACTGTATAGCAACAAGAGACTATAAAGCACTCCACGCAATCATAAACAGGCTACTAGTGAGTCCTTTAACTAAAAGTAAACTTAGTGAGCAGAGAAGTTCTATACCTGGAAATGTACGACGGTCGGCTTGACCAGCCTTGTATTATACTGAAAATCATATAGCGTATGGCCTTTGTCTACTTTCTTGCACTCCTGTCAACATATCATTCGAGAAACACAAGCTTAGAGTAGGGTATCACAACAATTAAAAAGACAAGGAATCACGGAAAAAGCCATCCGTAAATAAATTACAACTTCACGGTCAACCAATAAAATTAGATGATAACTATCTTTATCAATAGAAACAAAATTTAAAAAATATCACATTTATCAGTCACAAGAATGAGTGTATCCATTTCTTTTGTATAATGATGCTTTCATAAAATTATTATTCATCAAGTATCTGCAGCTTCTATGTCTACTTGCTTATATCCATTACATAACAGGCAAAACCGAAAAGTACTGCTTCAATCTATATCTATGTCAAATAGCACTACAAGAAATAGTAAACAACTTAACGAGCAACTCAATCGAACAGACCTTCTCTAAATCTTCACGAGAGTGTGTAAGGTTTTCATAATTTTTGTATTGCTGCAATCTTGTTTCACGGTACTTGTCTCTAGTAAAATTGAGCCTCTCCCAAGGAATTCCTTGTATATCTTTTCCATTTCTAGCTTCCTCAGCCGATGTATCCGTCTTTGGCTGGCTCTAGAAAATAAAATAAAAAAACGGCATCTCCATCACCAAAATAGGAATTGCATATACTAAGAAAAACAAAAATAGGAATTGCATATAATAAGAAAAACCACCAATTTCAAGGAACAATTTTTATATGAACACATTGAAGCTCCAATTATACTTCAATGTTCCGAAAAACATCATAAATGAAGACCAACAGTCCAAAAGCATTGTGCTTGATATTGGTCTATATATACAGAGAAAGGATGATACCTGCTCAAAATTGTCTTCAAAATCAGAATCCATTGAATCAGCAGCAGCACTTCTTCTACTTGAATTGTGGCGGTGGTTGTCGTTGTTTTGTTGAAAAGCGGTGTTCGTAAAATCGTTCATATCATAATATTCATGATCATCAACCATATACTCAAGTTCTTGATTTTGAAGCTGCGCCATATTTTCCTACAAATATTAGGCCCCTTTAAAAAAGTAAAATCTTTAAGTTTAGTTAAATTAATGTTTTAACCACTTAAGGTATTTTCTGAATATTATAGTCCTTAAACTTTGATACTTTAATATTTTAATCCTTTAGATTTAGTAAGGTTAATGTTTTGACTTTTGAGCCTTTAAAAATGAGTTTCCGATAAGGCTATAAATTGGATCGGGTTTGGATTGGCGGGTTACCCAACCTGATACAAAATCGAGTTGGAAACTCAACCCTAACTCGAAACCCGCCAACCCGAACCCAGCCCGCTAATCTAACTAAAAACGGGTTGTTGGGTTGGCGGTTTGGTTTTGGGTTAAGCATGTTGAACGGAGTGGCAGGTTGGCGGGTTGGTTTTAGGGCAAATAGGTTGGTGGGTTTGTGGTCGGATTTCTGGGTCGAATATTTCCGGCCCTAGTTTCAGAATTCAGATAGAGGGATTCAGTTAAACTTTAGGATTTTTATCATTTAAAGAAAAGTTAAGTGGTAAAAACATTAAGTCAGCTAAAACTTAAAGATCGTAATCATTAAAAAAAAAAATAAGTTAAATGGTTAAAACAATTATTGTCTTAAAAGATTAAAACAATAAAACATTATTAGCCCAATATATAAAAACTAAAGAACAATTATGTTACATATATAATAAAAATAAAAGATCGCAGTAGAGACCTAGTTGTAACCACCTCCAAGGTGGCCTAATAGTTAACTTCTTAGACTTCTTAACAAAAGGTCTAGGTAAAATCTTGTAAGGGGTCGAGGAAAGGTTCAGAATGGTCACGGATACCCTGGCAGGCTGCATACATCTGAGTCAAAAATACTCGATTTACCCAACCACATCCGTTTAGTAAAGACCAAGCCCTGCTCAAGCCAATAAAACTACTCACGAGCTGAGCTCGAGCTTTCAGAAATGTATGAGCTCAAACTCAAGATCTCTTAAGTTAAACAAGCCTGACTCAGACTTGGCTTGTGTATAGACATAGGCGTCAAAAAAGATTTTTTTTTTTTTTTTAAACTAAAAATCTGTTGCAATAATTATTAACTTTATCACATAAACTTTTGTAACATCAGAGTACAATCTCTCATGCACGGAGTACAAGTTTTAAATGCATTGATCATCTCCAATATGAACTGGAATTAAACAATAGACACAGTCCACCACATCAAACATAATCAATTAGTCCAAATTAACAAAATTAAACTTTAAAAAAAAAAATTAAAAAAATTGTAAACATACAGATAACAGTTAACCGAATTGCTGTAAAACGGAATATATATTAAGTATATCTATATCTATATCTATATCTATATAAATATATATACCGGCAAATTTTGTGAAGAGTGGGATCGACGTCCAGCGGTGATTGAACTCCGGCGAAGAGTGATCGGAAAGTTTGATCGGGGGGTGAAAATTTAAAGATGTGTGTGTGTGTGTGTGTAGCAGTGGGAGAAATAGAGAGGGAAAGAAGTGTCTAGAAAGGGGAAATTTGTAAAGTAGAAATAGTGTGGGGGGGAGTGGGGAATATTTATAGAGAAAGAAGGGGGTTGGGTGGTGAGTGGTGGGTCACTGGTCCCCACAATTTGTTTTGTTTGGGTGAGAAAAACGGGTGAAAGTTGTGGACCCGTTGTCGTGCTGGACTTACTCACTTTGACAGTTGACACATAAAATTCAACCGTATGTTACATAGTTTACGGTAAAACTTAAAACTTGTATGTTAAGGATGTGTATATTTATCGGAAGGAAATTGATATATCTTTCTAATAAATGAATCTAATAATCTTTTTAATAATTCAATCATGATATTTGGTAAAATCAAAAGATAAAATTATAAAAAAAGAATTAGTGAATTACATTTGTCATGTAATCAAGTTATTAGAAAGATCATTATGTTGATTTTTAGAATGATATATCATTTTTCATATGGGAAATGTATATCTTACATGACAAATGTAATTCATTAATTCTTTTGCTTAATTTCATTTTTTGATTTTATCAAGTATCATGATCAAGTTGTTAGGAGGATTATTAGGCTGATTTTTTAAGATGATATATCATTTCCTATATATATTATTACTAGTAGGTTACCCGTACTTAGCGTTATGGGCGACAAAAGTTTGTTATGAGTTATGACGTCTAAATCTTTGTGTGTATGTAAATGTGTGCGCACAAATGATGTTCCTTGGAATAGGGGAGAGAGATGAGGGTAGGAATGGAACATAAATGAAAAGATTGAAGGAAAAATATTTGAAATCAATTAAAAGTATTTTTATTATCAATTTTAAGAAATTGATGGTTGAGTTCAATTCTTGACTTAAAATTCGAGAGTTTTTAAAATAGATGTGAATATACTTTATAATATGGTATATATATTTTTTTGTGATAAGTTTATCATCACATTTATTTATTATATTTTTTGATAGACTTATCATTGTGTTTAAATAATGAGTAATGGCATATAAAATAAAATCTATATATCTAAATATGATTAATCGACTCAGTTATTGACTAATGGATTTCATTATTTTTATTTCTTTATCTTCTCTTTCAATCTTGTCACTTTTGATCTCTTTACGCTTATGAATATTAATCATATGCATAGTTTTTGTTAAACACTAATCTTTAAGTTTCTTCTGTATGATTTAATTCTTTAGGTTTTAAAATTTTGGTAATTTAACCTTTTGGGGAATATCCGTTATTTATACTTCAACAAAAATGTGTTTTAAAACCTAATTTTATCTTTCTCGATTTATGTTATTTAGTTTCAAAAGTTTAGGTAGCGTTTGGTATCAATGTGAGTTTGATGGTGGATATAGGTTTGAAATAAAAGTAAGAAAGAGCAGGGTAAGATAACTTTGTAAAGTTTGTTTTTCAAATATTTTGAGATATAATTAGAATGGGCTTAGTGTACGGAGTTGCAATGAACTATTGCCGAATGTCTATGTTATGCAATGATTTACTCGGGTGTTTATGTTATGTAATGAACTCGGTAT